>JAQFYM010000092.1:0-127238 GCA_034694785.1 Agrenia bidenticulata
CTCATAGACAGGGTACACAATATCCGGGCTAAATCTGTATTTGAACACAGAACACAAGAGCCTCACGATATTCATTATACAAGAGCTGCACTCGTCATGGACTAGTTGTGAGTATCCTAGTCTTCCTCTACTGTCCTGATTTCTGACTTTGTATTTTGTATCTACCGTAACTGTACCACTATCAAGGAGTCAGCAGGTAAATCCAGGGCTCATCTTTCATGCATGTGTGTGTATGTTAGAGCTGTATGCGTTTCAAATAAATACCTTTAAGCCCGTGGTGGTCGACCCAAATCATGCTCGCCGTGAATACCAATTCCATCTTAAGGGGTCGTCCATTTGTCACAAAAGTGTCAACAGAGCTTACAGTCCTTAGGTACCCCATCCTTGCGTATTAAGTTGCCAAGAATTTACTGATAAAAAGTTTATTCTTCCAGAGATTTTATTCACCCGCACTTGTGTGCATGAGCCACACGAGTCCGCAACGCAGCAAAGCCTATTCCACAGTAGGAATTTTGGTACGAGTAATGTAGAAGTAGCAAACCAAGTCATCTAGAGCTTTGCCCGAGGGTCATGCATGCACTGTGGTATAGTTTGGGACGAATAAATCCCATATCGATGAGTTTGATGCTTCCCTTTTCAACAAAATTTGACTTTATAATAATAATAATAGTTGCAAGTCCCCAAATTTGAAGGTAAATCAAGTAAGAGATGATAATAGAGGTAGAGCGAGATGGGAAGTGTTGATACCCGGGGTTATTATGATGAAAATGAAGGAAGGCGAGTACGAGTGAGATTGAGAAAGGCACTTGTCGCCTCACAAACGCTCGATTTAAAATGTAAATTAGCCTTGATTGAATTCTGGATCGTGTCTCGTCTCAATCTCGCCTCTCCCCTCTTTATCACCTAAGCCCACCGAGGGAAATTCTTTGAATACTTTATGCCCAAGCCAGAATTTGGAGCATTCGTACCAACCAACAAAAGCAACTTGTCACTTTCCGATTGAACTTAAAGCCTACAATACATGCACTCTAGAAGTACCAACTAGAAGACCTATCGACCCACCGAGAGTTACGAAAAAGTTGCAGAGCCTACTATAGAAGACTCATTATTACAGCCCAGCTCCATGGACCATGGACTCCAAATAGAGTGATGGTGATGGCTGAAGATTGAACGTAGAAAAAAGCACTAAGATTTTAAGTCCCACACAACTAGTATGAGTCTAATATGGTCCATCAAGCCTTAATTTTAGCCTCGATTTACCCAGAGGTAAAAGGTGTGATGTAAATGCCCTTCTACTACAACTACCTACCCCCTTTCTTACTTAACTTATGTAAGGCCTCATTTTAATTTCCCTTCAGCTTCATTTCCCTGTTAAAAATAACGATGTAGAGTTTAATAGGCTTAATTTTCCCAGCACTAAGGCACCTCTCCCTCTTGATCATAAGGGAAGAGAGAGAGAGAAAGTCAATTAACCTTATTCTCAGAAGACTTTGAAGTTCTCTTCTTGGCTCAGAAGTAATACGCACACACACGGTAGTAGCTAACTGCACGATCTACCATTAGCTACACCTACGTATATGTTTGATATTATGATGATGATATTATTATTAAAGCTTGAAAAAGAGGGAAGAAAAACGCGAGGCTAAACATTTTCTGTATTTAATGCATTTTATATTGTACGGAATCCTATAAACCTATTAAGAATTATTTATCGCAAGAGACTAAAAGCCTTGAGTCGAGTCGGATCATCGGATGGTAAAAAGAGATATAACTTTTTGCCACGGGGGCGGACGTAATTGGTATTGGTATTGGCTTTATTGTTCATAAAAGTTGTATCTATAATCCTCGACATATGGAGACTGGCTTAGAAAATAGTCGCATTAACAGCTACTTTCGGCAGATTGGGGATTTGCTCTATCGGCTCTTGAAGATAAGAAGGCAAACAAAAGTTAAGAAACTTTTCCCCTACACAGAGTCACTATTGTCGGCTTGTGATAGATATACGAGCTATAGTATATTTAGTAGGTCCTAAAAATTTCCTATTTATGTAAAAATTCACCGCAACTAATTTGCAGAACTAGTACACTTTCGTCCTTAAATAATTCCCTCCACAGCAGTATTATACCATGCAGTACGAACCCAAATGACATTAGGACAATAGTCCACATTCTTCTATAAAAAGTATAGCGTACTTGGTAGCGTTTGGCTACAATATTGAAGTAGTTTGTATTTAGTCTCAACAACTTTCCATTAGGCAATTTAGAGAAAGAGAAAGCCGAGAGAGAGAGAAAGAAAAACATTGAGCTGATGACTAAACTGAAATCCGTATCTCTCGAATGCCAGGGGTAATCCTCTTTGAGATTTTCGAAACAAGAGGACGAATCTGTTTTCGTATGGAACATAATCCAGCTGGATTAGGAAAACATTTCTATTCACAAAGAGCAGAAGGACTCGAGGACAGAACTAAATCTATGGAGTACCTACTTTTATACTCCCTAGTCACCACCTATACAGTTTAAAGGGGTGCTTAAAAGAACGAGGACTATGAGGCCTGCCAGCTACAGAATTGGATTTGAGGGCACTCCCACGGTCTCTACATAATTTCCTATTGTATTCTACACCTATGGAAAGTCTGGTGGGAGTATACACGGAGGAGATTAAAATTCATGTGATTCTCAAGCACTTTTAAAGCATAAGGATTTGGAATTTGGATAATTCTCCACAATAGAATATTATATAGAATGAACCGATACATTATTGTTATCTTTGGAGCTTTGACGGAGAGCGGGTATCGGATACTTCCAGCTACCTGATCTTCTTAGTATTTCCTTTGAATTGAATAGAGAGAGAGGAGAGAGAGAGAGAGAGAGAGAGAGAGAGAGAGAGGTAATCTGGTTTTGAATTTCTCCTACTGTGTTGTTAGAAATTTTGAAATGTTGAAAGGCTCATTTTACGTTGGATATGCATGGGATTAATGGAATATCTGTATAGTTGAATCATCGAGATGGATTCATGGAGAGGACTGGTTTAAATCAGACTGCGTAGATAAAGGGATTCAAATATTAGCTTTGTCCTTTGACGTGGAGTTCTAGGACAATATATTCATTCGAGAATCTACACCGTCACAGAAATGAGGCAAATGCTTGCAAGTTTGAAGCTCTAACTTTTATTTTCAAACAGATATTATGACGATTTAAGTGTTATTGCTCCAGGTAAAATACCAGACAGAGCAGGATTGACTTTTACTTACTTCTCAATAAATGGTATTTACAGCTTATGTGCAATAATATTTTTACGAGCTGGCTTAGTGATTCGGATAGGATTGCTTGTTGTCAATCATAACTTTACTTATTCTCCACAAGAGTTGTGTTTTTGTTGTGAAACAAATTCTTGTGATCTAGTGCCTAATAAATGAAGCAGTCAATATTCTCATTATTCTCGAAAAATATATTCCCCCACTTAAATTGGATGGAATGAGCTCGGTAGGAGTAATCACGTCTCAGTATTGAAACGTAAAAAAGTTAAACCATTTATGTAACTGTTCCGAACTTTTGAATTTCAAGAGTTTTTTTTAATAGGGCTCACTTCAAGGAGAAAATAAACTAGTGTCCAATGATCTTGCTTTAGCCTTCTAATGATCATTATAAATTTGAAATATTCTACAACACGCAAATATATAATATTTCAGGTAAAGTATTGCAAATCATAATATAATTTTTTTATAATAAAATTGTAATGTAATGACACTCACCAGCCAGAATTTGTTTTATCGCACTCATAGTATACTAAAATATATCTGTACATTTTATATTATAGATAAAAGTATGAGGTTAACTGCAACATTCGGAAGAACTCGAGGAAGAAGGACTTTAAAACCTATTTAATGAATCGGACTGAGTGCTTTGACTACAAACTTCCAAACATTTAAATCTGCTATGGCTGAATTTATCAGATTACACCTAAACAGAAACCTTAAACCTGAGAAACCTTAAACCTTGTGGAACTATTTTTCTTCTTTCAAACTTCCATGATCCGTTGAAAAAAGGGAAAATAAAGTTTCTATCTTGTTCCTCAAGTACTTAAAACTTTTTCATTTGAATGCATGCTTGCCCATCAAGAAAACCTGATTATCAACTTTGTCTCCATTGAGGAGAAAGTAACTTTCACCATCATCCATACCACCTCCAAGCTCGCGGTGAAACCCAGTGGAGGCCTATCCAAGTCAAGTCAATCCATGTACTCTACCTTATAGAGCCCACACCGACTTCATCATACTTAAAAAGCATACGGCGTCGCTCCGAGCAAGTGAACTGTACATAAGAGGCTAAAGTATACAAAAGCGTAAAGTTTGCTAATTTTTTAAAAGAAAAAACTGTATCTACTCAAAAGGAGATAGGGATATGACTGCAAAGAAGCAATTACTGACCAAGAAAGAACTTTCTCAGTTTTCTAGACTTCTATTTAATTTAATTTTAATTATATAAAAATTCATAGATACCAACTCGTGCATGTTGGAGAAAGGTAGGATGGAAATTTAGTTAAGTTTTTTTTAACAGTTTTGAACTAGTTTACATTCCAATAATATACGCTAGAAATACAATTTGCTCAAACTGAAGTACATATATTTGAACAGTCTCTTGGCTTTGCATCCAAAAGGGTTTGCTAAAATAAACTAAGTCGTAATTATGCGAGATGTATCTACTTCAATTACATTGGGAGCCTAAAAAATATATTCCAAGATGTGCGGAACCTTGTACTACTTTTGTGCTTAATAAAAGTAAAGATTCAAGTTAAATGAACGCATTCGCAAGACTCTTTTAAATCTTTGAAGTAAAGGGTTAAACTTTTCGTTAAGGAGACTGGAAATATTTATAGCAAACTTAATAAGCCTCTATATTACTCATAGCTGCAATCCAGCCAAGATACTTTTTCTTCTAGTTATATATGCCTCCACCGCCTTCAAAATCTGTACTACAAAGCAGAAAGTCCTTACTGGAAGAAATCAAATAAAAAGAAGACAAGACACTCCTCCAAAGCTCTACCAATTAATTAGCATTTATCAGCAGAAGCCGTGAATTAGAAAAAGGCTCTGATCTCCTCAACACCCAAGGAAATTAAATTATCCATGCGATACATCCCACAGATCAACTCCACTGTCAACAAACCTTCCTCTGATCTCATTTAATTCCACTCATCTTCATTTCCACATCCTCTTCCTAGCGACAAAACACTAGCTGTTCCCCCTACTGTACTTTATTGTATTTCTGTTTATCCCCCGTCAAATTTGTCACCCTGACTTGATCAGATAAAACACAACTTAATACTTTCCCCTCATAGTTCCTCTTGATTCCTATTAAGAGGGAAAAAGAGCCGTTCGAGTAGATCGTATAATATACAAAAAGCCAGAGATAAAAATCAGAAACACGGAAAACTTAGTTGGAAACAAGTAACTCGGAGAACCTGAATAGCTACAGCTAAAGATTTTTCCCTGTCACTGCCACTTATGCCATGTCAATCTCCTCTTAAATAATTCTCTGTCTCATCATATGATAAGCCCCGATTAGTCCTATCACTCCTTGAGCGATAGGGGGTTAGAGATAACTTGGAGTTCGTCTCAATTTCATATCTTAAGATATTACAAAATTGCCTTAAATGGACTTACCTTTAGCCCGTAAGAATTCCCGCCAACCCTTCTAGCTTGTAAGTTAAGGAGTCGTAAAGAAATGATAAATCGTTGATACAGTTCTCCTCCGGGCTTTTTGATATTAATAAATGTGCGTATTTTATGTAATATATTTCTCTGTGTATTTCCCCCCGAATATTTTATCTCCACCCAACTGCACCCGAGTTAGTGAAAGCAAGCGAGTGAATGAAGCTCAAGGTCTGAGAATTGATTCACTTTCACCGGCGTTGCGACACACTCTGTATGGTCGTAGATCGTGGTGTGTCAATCAGGTTATTCTATCGAATACAATGTACGTAGGTAGATAAATTTTTGAGGTATAGATTGTATTGTATAGAAATTCTCGTCTTCAAGCTGGATGGTTGGACGTGGGATTTCTTTTAGTAGTTGAGGTTCAAAGCTGAAGCTTCTGGAGTATAAGGAAAGTAAAGAAACTCAAGTTTGATGCTTCTTTCACGCTACAATTTCTCTCTCTTCTGTTCAAGACAGTCGCCTTTTCACTGACGGTGACTACGGTGAGAGAGTTGAAAGTCAGAATTGATCGTTGATGCTCGATACAGGATATTGTATAAGAAGGGGATGTAGATTCTGGGGCTTTTGATCGAATGCGTAGATCGGTTTTGCTTCAGCTTACAAGGAGACCTTGACACAAGCATGGGTGGACATGAAGAGTTCAAGCTTCATTTTTCAGTCCCTTGGGTTATTTTGGAATAGGAAACCGGAAGAGGGATTTGGAAATATTAACTCTTTTCTGGGACGGGTTCAGAGTGTTTTATATTTCTAGACTTTGTTTGGACTCTTTGATCAAAGGAGAGGAAATTTTATATCCAAATAGTCCAGCATGTGGGTTCACAGGACACCAGAAAAAGGGTTTCGGTTCAAAGTCGATTCTTCTTACAAGGACGTGGTTGAGTGACAAGTTTCGTATGATGGGATTGGAGAGTATTATTAACTAAGGTTGAGTTTGAGTAGGATTTGTGTCCTGGGATAGGCTTTTTGTTTTCGAGCCCAAGCTTTTATAAAGAGTGTTGCAGAGGTGGATTTTTTTGACAATTTGACACTTTGGTGTTTCAGCACAGAATGACGTATTATGTTGTCTTGGCTTGAAGAAGAAAGATTACTATAGTTTTCAGAGCATATTGAATGATTATAATTCAATGCACAGATTACTAAGTCAGAGAAGGTGGTTCACGGGTTCAAATTTAACTGATTACATGAGAGGCGATAAAAGTTGAACAATGTTCAAGGAATATTCTGTTATTTCGTAGGTGACCCCGTACAGTGCCAACTGCTTAGTCACTCGTCACTTGAATCAAAATCCACAATTCTCCCCCAAAACTGTCTCCTCGTTTAAAACGTGGACAGAAACTCGTAAAATAACACCATATTTTGGTGGAGAGGGAAAGCAGTCACCTCAGTGTCAAATGTCGAGTGCACCAAACGAGCTCCGACAAAAGACTGAATCCCAAAATCCTCCGTGCAGTCCAAGTTATACTCTGAAACTGTAGTGGTTAACTCGCTCCTCGAGTTCACTCGCCTCTATCAAAAACCCATGCTCTCTGCTTCCAATCCTTGGACCGACTATCCAACCCTTTACTTTTTCACCCACTACTCATCTCAGTATCTCGGATTCGTAGCGAAAACTCTCCCAGCACAAGCACTGGCGATACTTTCCGCAAAAATATAGAGAGCCTCAACCTCCATCAAAATCCAAGCCGAGTCTGGGATACTCAAGTAATACAAAGCCCCAAGTAACTCAGTCAGCAATCGGATGATTATATACACAGAGATACCGTCAACCGTAGCCCCCAAAAAGTACATACATCTTACTACCTACAAGTTTTGCGCAGTGCTCTCTCTCTCTCTCGCTAACCCTACAATCTTTCCTTCAGAGCTCAGTGGCTAAATACTAAAAGCACGAAGCTCTCTGTTCTCTCTCGACGAGTTGAAATTGCCCAACCTAAAGCTACACCATCCTCTCGTTTCATCTGACTTCTTCGATCGTCTCCATCTCTTCAGTATTTCGTTCTACTACCCGGTTCCCGGATTTCCCTAGAATTTTCCAAAAAGAATTTACCAGGAAGACAGGCTTCAAGACTTCAAGTTGAAGACAGGCTCTCTCTTGAACATTGGAAAAAAATATAATGCAACTTACTCTACCTAGGGATAGATACGTATGTATGGGTTCTCTCACTTTTTCTCCACATTCTATTTCCACTCAGTCATTCATATCGTACTTAAGATGTATCAAGAGATACCTTTGCATCACCGGGGGTGTTGTATTTTGTATTCGAAGCCTCCACAGCTCCTCGACGAGATCTTGTCTCTCCATGCAGTACTACGGAGATACTAGAGCTATGCAGATTCGTTTTGAGTTTCCACTCTCCTCTAACCAGAGAGATCATCTGCATCTTCATCCACTTCCAACTTCCATTCTATTCTTCGGCTACCTTTCTCTCCTCTCTTTGAGTACAAATGGAATCCGGATAAATTTATTCCGAGATCCGATTACACCCGAAGTGGTTACCTTACATTTTCTTTGATAAAAGGATACTCTCCCTTCAATAATATTACATGTGTGTATGGGACACAAAGGGCTAGGGGTAGATACATTACCTCCCACAATCCTAGGTATTTGCCCTAGAAAGAGAGCAAAAGAGCGTGTAATATTGAATCTGCTGGAGCTGTACATTTCTGTAGGGATATTTATATAAGGATTTCAGATTTCCGACTAGGGACCAACAGGCTGGGGCTATTTACAACATATAGTGAACAGAAGGTAGCATGTATTAGGTGTATTGAGTTTTTTTTATAGAGAAGATGTACTTTCGCCATGGGAGAAAGTAGCTGGTAATAGTAGTGGGAAAGGGACATGATGTTATTGATTTCGGGGATCGACTTTTATGCAAAAAAAGTAAGTATGTTACTCACGATGCTTTAAGCTTTAATACTGTTGCATGTTCAGTGTCTGTATGGGATCAACAACCCAAAGTGTGTACACATTAATAACTTCTTTAATCATTTGATTTGATGTTACACTGAATCATCCTATCACATATGACGTCCTGAATTTCATCCGCTAATTTATCTATGCCAATCAGTCATGCTAAAAAGTAATGCCATGTGACAATGCCACATCAAATTATGGAACTCAAAAGGTGGGGAAAATTCATGCTGTAATTAACATACCGAAATTGACCCAGGCATAAAAGAACCCTTCAAAGCCTCTTAACTGAACAATTTCAATCCTTATGAATCCCCCGAATGACTTGATTATAAATATCTTTCAACGATCTATAACACGTGTAATTGGCATAAGACTCTTTCCACCCGCCCAACTTTCACAAGAGGAAGTTGAGTTGTTCTCCCAAGTGAGTTGCATAAGAAATTTCTTAGAAAGACGGGATCTTAGAAATCACATGTACATACACACTCATACCATGGGCACACGGACCCATGATACACCAAAGGGGGTCATTAGGAATCTCCATCCAGTAGGAAAATGACCATTTGTCTTATCTTAATCACTCTGTAATGATGGGACATTCAAGATCCCCCAACGAAATCGAGCAAGCTCCAACTACTCAAATACATTTCGCCAAACTCCCACTGCACAATATTATGTGCATAGTATAACTCTACACGGATATGTTCACATTACTGTAGGCATTCATGAAGGAAGCCAAAGTAACTATTTAACAATTCCAGTGAACTCAATAGGCCTTTTATTATGTACATACCCCTTTGGCCATGTCAACTCAAGAAATCTACATACTATAGTTGTAGCACATACGACTGATTTTAAAACAGATTTGCCTACAAACAAGGGGACTTGTAGATTCTAGATGTGTGTATTTATTCGCGTGAAAGGGAGTAATTTCCGAGATAATGTACACTGGGAAAAGAATGTTGAATGTGTGGGTTGCAAAAATGTTGAATGGATTTTTAAAGCCTTGTTATTACCGTGATTACCATACTTTGGATATCTTTAAGTGCTTTCTTATGCTGGTGGTCTAGCGTCATCAAGTTAAAGATAAAGAAAGGACGAGGTATGTAAAACCTAGAATAATAATAATCCTTATAGAGAATTAAAGTATTTTTATAAACAGGAAAATGTAGAAAACACTTGGAACGATTAGTTTTAAATTCAAGTGTCTTTTTAAGACTTGTGATGCTCATGGTAAAAGACTGCTTTATTTTTTGTTGGAATTTAAGCCTCTGCAATCTTAGATAAACACACAAGCTTTAAAAAAAACTTAACGATCCTTCGAGCATTTCTTGTCATAGGTTCATAATGCATATATTACTCCATTCATTCAATAAAACTTGTCACGTTGATTTATGAAGGACAGGAAAGGTTTCATATTATCGATAGAAACTATGGGAAATATAAGGAATAGCAGAGCATGTGGCATGTCAACCTTTCTATGTGGGTTTCTTCGGAAGACTTTGTGTTTATGATGGGGGAAATTTGCGAAATTCTCGGTAGAAATGGGATTTATTTTCCGCAACCAGGGATTGTATACGGATAACATAATAAAAATAATATTACTATCCCATGTACATTATATAAGTCATGTTATGTTGTTCCAAAGAGTCAGGGATAAAGTCGCAAAAGTGTAGGATTATAATAGAAAACTTGGTCTTAAGAAATCGATTCTTTGTTCCAAAAAAAAATCCCGATTGCATCTACCTCGAACATCCCAAGTATGGAATGGTTGATGTCATAGAGTCTCTCTACTCTTATACATAAGAGTACACACACTCACACACGCACTAGTCAGTGTGGACATTGACATCGTCAAAGGGATAGTTCCGTTATTACTTTGAGAAGATGCCTCGTTTTTTTGTTGAGCCGAGGAGAAGAATGCATTTTCATTTCTCTCTTTGTCAACCCTGAGCCTCTATTCACATCGTCATAATCATCTTGAGAATGTCACTCCCTCACAGGATGTTTTGACCTTTTTGGACCCAGCTGAAATAACTGGAGTCTTCTCGGAGTTTTTTACCATCTTGTGTGTATACAAATAGTATGTGTTTGTATGTATTGGAGGTTTCGGATGTAGGCCTTATATATCATTACTCATATGTCTGTAGTGGAGTCAGCAGTAGCCCAGTACAATTGTGAGGATGAGAATGAAAGCAAGAGTGAAAGAGGGGAAATGTAAACGTTGCTTGGGACATAAAAACAGGGATAAGAGGGCATAAAAAATGATTTCGTTATTCCAGCAATGAAGAGACGCAGAGGACAAAGGAGAGGCTAAAGGATTGAGATTGCCTATTGATTTTTCTCAGCATTCTCCTTTCTTTAGAAATGTACGAGTTTTAGTTGTTGTCAAGAGGCCGGTAGCGGAGCACGTATTATTGCACAATTTATACATATTATTATTATTATATGTATACAGTTTGAATATGTAGTATTATTGTATGTATGTCTGAGTCTAGTAAGGAGAATGGCAAGGACAAATAAATAAAGATAAAAAATATAAGACAAGGCTCAGCTGGCATGTTTTCCAATTCCAATTCCAATTTCTAGTGTATAAGTCTTTAGCCTATTTATTGTTCTTGTTGTACGTACGTAGTTGTGTATCCCTTTTGGCATGATGTGTTGTGGATGTGGGGAGAATTCAGATTTACATTTCCAGTTCGGGTAATAGATCGGAGAAAGACGTGAATGAGGATGAGAGAGAGTTGGGATGTATTTATATTGCTTTTTAGTTCCAGGGTACTACTTGACTGAGGTTGGAGAGTTTTTGAATTTCAATCTAATTCCTACAACTGCACAAGTGTCAGTTATAGAGGTAGCCCTGAAAATAAGTTTTTAAGAGCTGTCAAATTCTTGAATAATAAATTATCCAATCACAAATTCAATTTAAAACTATCAAGGATTAAAACATTTTAACATTCTAAAACACTGCTCAAGGGATACTAGCTTTTCAAATGCATTTTAAGCCCAAAATGAACAATAAATTATTCGCTTCATATATCCACAGCCATATAAAAACTCTATGCAAAAAAACTTGCCTTAAATTCGCAAAATCTACGATCCCATCTAGGCACTGTATAAAAACGGCTTATATATTATCTATATCTAAAGACTCCATCTACAATACAGATGTGCAAAAAAGGGTCTTCTAAACGTGACGAATATAACAAAAAGATCAAGGGTCTACGAGGGAAAGCAATAAGGAAAAATTTGAGGAATTCATAGGAGGCAGTCACCCGTGTGAAATGTGCATGTAAATCAAATTGATGGAACCATCAATAACTCCTTCTCACTATAAAGTCCTACTTATTCCATATGTTTTTTTTCCACTTTGACTTATTTTATGTCCGGACTATTATACGCATAGCTCTGGGCTCTATACATACAATGGAAGTCATAATAGTACCAGTAAATTATATTTCATTGAAGCCATAAAATAGATGGGAAATATATTGAATTGAAAATACTCATAGTAATAATAATACCAGCTTCCACAGAGTCTTCCCACGAACAATTGCATTGCAGATTGGAACCTTGTTAGTAAATCTAAATTCAATGCCATAGTTTATCGTTCTCATATTATGAGAAATATGTAGTAAAGATATCCTTGATGTAGTATCAGAATCTGATAAAAGATTTCTCCGAGCTAATTTGCTTGCTAACCTAACCATTCTAAAAGAGCTTACTCTCCGCAGAGGAACTGACTTTTAATGCACTGCAAATAGGAAGCATTCATTTTGTAAGCCCAGCCAACTTACATGCATTCAAATGCGGGAAGTAGTAAGTAGGGAGGGTAACTTATAGAATCCGGCCAAGTTAAAATAAAGTTCCATTTAAATTGACAGGTTTCGTTTGATTCTGGAAGAAGTTTGCGTCCTAAGATTAAACTAATTTGCTCCCTACTGTTTGCACTGTTTGTATTCGGTTCGTTGAGGCAAATTCCATTTAATGCAAAGAAAGACAACCCACAGAAAGTAACTAAGTAAAAGGGTAAGGCTGGAATAGGCAAGTATCACTTAGACCACTGAACTCGGTACTATATAATAATAATAATACCAGCTAATGAACTACCCTGTGCAACCCAGTCTAAATGAGCTAGTCTCCGGAATTGAATGAAGATTGGACTCTGAACAAAAGTGAATTTCCCTTTTGAAATGAATCATGTTTAATACTAACTTTGAGAATGACATCCCGAGCTCTGCGGAAGTTTTTGTTTTTTTCTCTCTCTACATTTCGACTTGCTTGCGGTTGGCAGATTGGAAGTTGCAGAAAGTTTGTTGATTTTGAGTTGCTAAAAGGGTTGGCTTGTTTACTTCCTTCCTAGGCATACTCCTACGCATGTTGTGATTTAGCGGATCGGATTGTCCACAGTAACCTCTTATTAGTATTCATTTAAGGCATTCTACTGTATATACAACTTAGTAGTAAGGCAGGTCTTGACTGGAGGAGATGGCTAGACTAGATCTATTTGAAATATGAATTGGTTGGTGTATACAATAGCCCATGGGGTGGTAAACAAAACAACATTGTGGGCATGGAGAAGACAATAAAAAGCTCTTGGGATTTCAAACTCAAAATAACTTGTGTTTGGATTAGTAGAGATGAACTGATGTTGAAGTAGCATTGATTCTAAGAATTCAGAGTCCCTCGAGGAGTTTCGTTTTAATTCAACATTCATGATTTTAGATTCTAGCTCCAGCAACCAGCATTGAATGTGTATGTGTCACCCTTCGTCTCTATTGTTTTCCATTCGAACCAAGTTCAAAAGTTAAATGAGTTGGTTCTGAAACATACAAGTCTCTAGTCAGTTTATAGTCATAGGCATTGTGCTGACACATGATGATCGGGATTTCAAAGCCGGAAGAATTTCACCACCTCTTCCTCCTGAGTTAAATGAAGACGAACTGATGGGGAAATAGTTTGAATACTTGGAACTCCAGAAACGAGCAAGTTGGGTGAAAGCTTCCTAGAACAAAACCATACAAATATATTTGAAAATTATAAACCAGAGTTGATTTGATTTATCTCTATTGACTTTGACTTGAGGGGGATGTCTATTTATTATTATAAAGTACCTACTAACTATCCCTTCAATATTCTTGATATGATTCTATGAGAATGATGTGGCAGACTGGCTCACCTCACTTAATAGACAAAGTCCTAATGCCATTCTGATTTCAATGGGGTGAATATTAGGCTTACTTTTCAGTTTTGATTTTCCTAATGCTTCTTCCTCTTCCTGCCACTCGATTTATCGTGTAGAGGAAAATGGACTGGAGCTTAAGTTAACTGCTGACATTTGCATGAATACCGGAATCTGGTAAACCTGACTGGTTGAATAGTCAGCCTAAGATTTTCGATAGGCCATTTTGTAAAGACTACTAGAAAATTATAATCTACAGTAAAGGCAGCTTCTCCTGGTCCTTGGAGTTCAATACAATCTAACATTGCATTGGAAGGTAGAGTGGCCGGGTTTAATTCGGTTTGATGAATAGGTTGGCTTTAGTTCAATGATTTTGACTTAGATTCGCTGATGCAGTCAATTTTGAAAGTGGTTTAGCCATAAACTGATGTTAACTTGTTCATTTAGGCTGATTTATTTCGAAAGACTTGGCTATTAGCTTTCGAAGAAATGTATAATAAAAGTTTCCATAATTTTGGACAAAAATTTCCCCCACAAAATTATTTATTATCCCCTAGGGATATTTCATCATTGACTAATTAAATTTCAAAGTATTGTTGAAAACTAAGAGAAACAACCTCTGAGTTGATTGATGGATCTTTCTTCCTTGCTCGAGAAAAACAGTTGGTTGCTGCGGTGGAGTCCGGGGATCCACAAAGACTTGAACCCTTCATCCTCCGCAGTGACAAGAGTCTTTAGAAGAGTAACGCACTTATCGTTATTAACCCATCCTCTGAGGGCAATAAAGGAAGGAAGACATAAAAAGGCGAGAAACGTAACTTTAGCATGCACACACACCCTCCCTTTCACGCGTAGGAATACAAAAATGCTCATAGCCTCCAGGAAGTCTCTGTCTGCAGTTCTGCTGGACTACAAGTCTAGACTTTATATATGTAGATAAGTCCTGTGTGTATGTATAATGTGCCCACTTTCTACAGGCCACAAGAATACGAGAGTGCCCCCATTGCCGCAATGAGACTTGGGAAATGCTGGGGAAAGGAATATCTGCCTCACCCCGCGTACTTTCCTCTGAAAAAGTGTGAGGAAAAATGCAAGGAAAAATTAGCTCTGAGGAGCAAAGAGCAGACGAGGGGGGACGTGATCTTATTGCAAATTTGTACTTTTCTCTACATCTTCACCCCTTCTTATGAGCCAAGTGTCTTGTAGATTTTAGTGTGTGGGTCCAACGCACATTTTTCGTCAAGGAAGAGTGGAATCTAATTAAACAATTGGGAATCCGTACAGTTATGCTTTACAAGTTCGGTAGGTTTTTATTTTTGAGTTTTTAAGGAGGTTCGAAATTTTTCTCTGAAAGTATGGAAAATTGACATTTGATGTTAAATGATCCGGTTGCACGGTTGGTCAGACGTATGGAAACGGAATTCTTAGTATGTCGTCAGTATGCATAAAAATTCATGGTTAGTTTCAAAGCCAAATAATTTTAATGTATAGAATTAAATTGGTAATTCAATGAGTAGATTTACTTCACTCTGTGTTTCACTCTGAAAATTATCAACAAGCATTAATATCTTCATAGTCCATACAAACATGGAATCGTATAATAATAAGTTTAATCAACCCTAGTTTTCCAAATTCTTTCCAAGTGTGCCCTGTACGTCCTCAACCTTTACTTGTCCACCAAAAATAGTCACATTTTTTAAGACGAGACAAGGTTCTCATTTCAACCGTTCCGACATATATTAAGTGATTACAACTAGGATGTGGTAATCTGTCCAGTTTGGAACCTTTTCCTTCCAGTTCTCCTATACCCGTCGTAGTGGAATGCTATACTCCGTAACTTCCTATTCGTTCTTCCTGAATATAAATACGGGGACACAGCTGGGAGTCTGGAGGAGTGACTTCGGTTACAAATGACGACAGAGCTAGAGTCAGAGGACAAATAAGTGGGTATATTTTTCACACTTGGCTACATTTTACTTAAAGACTTGTATGAAAAAATATCCATCGTTTGTTAAATGTATCGTAAACAAAAAGTCATTTCTATTTCTACCACTTCTCTCTCCTTTGCATACCAATGAAGAAACGGAAATGGGGACGAGTCCACGGATCCTCAATGACCATTTCCTCCTTCGAGGTTAAAGTTGAAGTTTATCGCAAGGTAAACAGCTTTGGAAGCGGGGATGAATGTTTTTTATACTCGCACGAATTCATCTCGATTGGTCAGGGTAAAGATGTATTGTAAAAAATATTGACTATTTTTATAGAAAAACTACTCGAAAGTTCTTAGGGACCAAGGGCCATTCATGTGATTTCGAAACTTGTCAAATACATTTTCAAACAAAAATTCATATGCCCTTTCCCGAAAATCGAGATATCACATTTTAATGCTTAACAATAATATTGTGCTTTTAAGTCTAATAAATTACTTACAATTTGTCAAATGTCAAATTGAGAGATAAAACAAAACGTTTTAAACAGAGACCACAAGAACAGGAAAATATAGGTATTTCATCTCATCTGTCTACTGTAGGCAGCCTAGAGGTTACACGAGCAAATTGCGTATCTCCTTCAGTACAAATCCCTGAACAAATTGAAACCTAAATCTAAATGTTTGATCAAGCGAGTAGAGGCTTCTTTGAATTTTAATTTCGTCCAAATCCTCGTTCATATCGGGTTTAAAAAATCCTTACAATTGACAGTAAAATTGTCTCTAAGGAAAGGAAAGTTCCAAATCCATAGCTTTGTAGTAGGTACACGAGCTTGCCCAATAAGATTTGAAATATTCCACTTGCTTCCACCTCCATCCATCTTTTGGGCCAACTTCAGAAAAATAAATCAGAAGCTAATAGAAAAGCTCCCCGGTCAATTTCATACAGTCGAGGTCGATTTATTTTCTCCACACTGGTCCAACTACTCGGCAACTATAAGGAATGAGGACACAAATAGCAGAGGATAAAAAAAAATCTAAAAAGCACTTCTTTTTAGATTTTTTTTCCTTGAATATCGAAGAGGAAATGGGACAGTTTTCTTCTTCACACTATTTGCTTTCTTTCGAGAGATTTGGATTGGAATTCTGGGATTCCTTTGGACATCCGACGATCCGATATAATACATGTTTCATGTTCTGCTATTTAATGTTATGATGAAGGCATGGAGTGCGGGGATGTATCATCAGAGGGGAAAGTTCTTTGAAGCAAGCAAATGGAATGACACAACATAGGAAGTGAGATGGAACACTATTCAAATACAAAATATTATACCCAATAAGCTCCCTTCCATATCTCTCTCGTTTGTATGTTCAAGGAAGGAAGAGGTAAACTTATTTTTGGACGGGATGAATATATTTCCTCTCAATATTTTTCTAGTTTTCAATCCTCGGATAAAAGCAGAGCTCGGGGCGATTTTTATTCCGCATTTCAATCCATCTGATCGATAAGGAGAGTGAAGTCCGGATTTACAGTTTTTATCACAATTCCCAACAGCATCACGGATGATAGTTTCCTTCACATTTTGGTCATGTTGTTGTTGGACTGAACAACCTGGAGGTTTATCTTGGAGATGAGAGTGGTTATTATTTTTATTATACGAGAAAGGATCGTTCAAACTTCATGTACTGAATAAGAGGGTAATTTGGATCCTTCATTGGCGTATTGATCTTTAAGCTCAAAGCGGGTGACAATCAACTACTTTAGGGTGTCAGGGTGATCTCTGGTGATATCGGGTATGCGTGTAGGAGACCTTACAAATAGAAAAAATATGTTTCAACTTATGGATTGAATTTAGTTATCTGATGACGGCCAATTAAGGTGGATGGTTCAAGTGCAAATTGATGCATAAAAAAGCTGTATATGTAAATAGCTGATTCAGCCTTGAGGGTATTTACCATATTGTATTTTTTAAAGTTAGAAGTGTTTTGATTATTTTTGAATTACCTAACCAAATCCCAATTTTAGAGTATACCGAGCATTGATTTATACTTATAATTTACAAATATTTTTTTTGACTATTTTATAAAAGTTTAAATTCGTTAATGCATAAGAGATCGTCTTGAATGTGTACTTTAAATTAAAAATGATGACAGCAGATCTAGTACATGTTTTTACGTGTCTTGAATAACGTAGTTTCGATTGATTTCTAGAATGCATTAATATTAGTGTGATACTATACAGTAGATTTGGTAAATCTGATGAATAAGATCGGAGTGTTGACAGAATATTAATGTAATCGAAATGTCTCTCACATGTCTAATAACTGGGCAATTTCAATTAAGAGCCTAGTTTCCTAATTCGAAGCTCGTTGATCAAGATCAAGAACTGCAAAGGAGACAGGAAATAATGAATTAACGTGGGGTTAAATTTAGGAATCACTCATGCAAAAATTGTAGGCAATATTGCGGTTGAAGGATAAACAGGAATATTTCCCTTTTTTGTGGTCCCCTGTCTGTAGTTCATCTTATGTGCAAATACAATGGAAAACTTTTAATTTTGATTTAGAAAGTCAATCAAGGCTCTAATTTCGACGTTTAAAAAAAACGTAGCGGAAAGCTTATAAATATTTTTAAGGCGTCAGTTTGTGATTTTCATGGGGTTTTGATACAAAATTTTCTTTCTTTTTTGTCTTTTTTTGGTCCAAATTTTCGTCCAATGTCTCATTTTTTTAATGCAAAAAATTCAATTAACTTTTGTGAGGACTATGGGAAGTTTATCTGGTGACTGTTGACTTTTGACTATGCTGTGGTTGTGCCATTTGCAGAATTCTATATACTAGAGATTGCATGTCAACAAAACATTTGAAAATTAAGTTGTGGTTCCTGGGACAAAAACATGATTATTCTGAATTAAGCCTTTTGAATCTAATCTAGCATAATACCTTGACAAAGAATATTTTTCTGTGACCCAGGAAATAATACCTGCAAAAGAAACTTGGAAGGATTAAATTATACGTTTTTTTAAAATAGAGAAACTGAAACATAACTTTTTGAATACAGTACATTTTTATAAACTTCTAGGAAACTGAGAATACGTTTTTCTTCAGAAATCTTAATTACCTGACAAAGTGAGGCTTATAATTTAAGCGTTTTGCATCTCATAGTTAAGACTACCCATCACAACCTTGCTTATCTCCGTTTGTGTTACTTTCATTTAAAAAAATAGCCTGGCCAACCAGTCAAGGAGGGTACTTGTAGCTTACTCTAACGATAATGGTACAATGGCACTACAATTTATTTACAACATGTTGTCTCTAGTTTCAAGACGGTTGGCTTACTTACAAAAACTTGTCTGCCCACTTTCTGTTTTTTTAGCAAAATGCAGTGTGATGACAAATACGCCTTGACTAATCCACTTGCATGTAATCAAAAAGTTATAGCAAGACTTCATTCAAGCTTTCTTTTATAAACTTTTTGAGCTTTTTTTCTTCACTTGTCCACTTATGAGTTGAGATTTTTAGATTGAAAGTACTCTGTAGACTCATCTTTAGTTCTCTCCCATCCTTCTTAGAACAAAGACGATGAGTTGATAAGTCTAAAATCAACGTAGAATTTAATTTTAACCGTATTCTTGGGTTAGTAAACTCTCAATATGGCACGGTCAACAGGAGCCCTTGGAATTATTACGCTTTGCTTCCTTATAGGTAAACCATATTTAAAAAAATTTAATCCATACAATTGATTTTTAAAATTTCAAATTAACGTTTTAAACATGTAATACACATTCTGATGAAGAAAGAGAGTCTAACAAAATATTATTTGAAAACAGGACTAGTAGCATGCCAAAAGAAGCCTTTATCAAAACCGAAACAGCCCCTTCTGCCACCTCTACTTCCACCAGTTCCATCCCGGCAGCAAACAGAGCTTCTGACAAGACAGCAACTATCCTTCATCCGTCATCACCAAAAGAAGCAGCAGTTAGATCAAGTTAACTACAACCCCTATCTCTGCTTACCAAAATATTTATGCATTGTCGATGATGAGGAGGGTAATAAGCGGACTACCATCGTCAATGGACTTCACCCCGTTTTGAGAGAGAATTCCAAGTAAGTTTCATTTGTTTATTTCTTAGCTAATGTTATCACAATGTCCGTCCCTCCGGTCGCTGAGAAAACTCTTTTCAAACTTGTTTGATTGAATTGAAATTGTTCACACATCGCGTATGGAATCAATATAATTGACCAGTTTGAAAATGGGCTTAAACGGACAAACAGGGGTTGATTGAAAAAGGAAAATGAAACCTCTCATCTAAGAAATATATTAATGCAATAAATATGCGTGTCGAAGTTGCACATTTTGCGTTTAGATGTTACTAAAAATTCTATTCCCAGTAAATTAAGACATTAAATCAGTTAGGATTCATTTCTTTAGATGTAAACATTTAATCGCGTAAATTAAATACATACAATCACGAAAATATGTCATCAATGATAATAGTATCTGAACTGATCTTGAGTAAAAGAAATCTGATGAACCTCATTCATTACCCAACGTAAGAAAAAAAAACAAGTTTTACTATTATGAGATGATGGTGACCCGAATTTTGTATTGTTAATCTAAAGTTTTTAATTCTATGCAGGTTAAAGGAAAAATTCTCATGCTAAATTTTAACTAGCAGGTTTACCTTTAATTTAAGTTTATAAGATATGACTTATAACAACCTAGTTTTCCCAGTTTGGAGCTATAGAATTATGTTAGGTGAATGGAAATGGAAAGTGACAAGCAAAGCCAAATATGCTACATTCTTGCATTTACTTATATTTAAATTGCCGAATCTTCATGGTGATGAGCTTGCAATAAGCTCTCGAAATCTATTAGTAATTTCCACACACCTTGCATCTAAATCCTAATTCATGGAAGACGGGGAAACAATTTGAAATACCGATTTTTGATGTAAGTTAGGGTAAACTTGAATTCCAAAATACTCTAGACATTCAAATCCAGTCTATAATTATGGAAGCCACAATAAAGGAACAAGAGATGGAAGGAGTTGAATCTCAGACTTCCCTGCTGGACTTGCCACCTGAGGTATTCAATCAATATGAAACTACTTGCCTTCCAAAAACTTAGCTTAAGCTGGTTTACATTTAAACAGGTCCTCCAGACTCTGTTATCCAAAGTTGAGAATCAAGATGTCCTTTCCTTACGGCAAGTTGCCCCTTACTTGAAAGCTAATATTGACGAGGCCTACGGGATAACCGCCATCCTCCATAATGAACTAACTAAAGAGGAGATCCAGTTTTTCAGAGCTGCCGTTATGCGAGAAATTACTTTGGAGAACTTGACCTTAATACCATTTTCTCAGCTTTTTTATAAACCCCTGAGCTTGGAACTAGTGGCATGCAACAATATGATATCCGCAAAGTTTTTTGAAGATCTCTTCACCTCGTGTACTAAAATGAAAAACCTCTTCATGTATGGCAAGATTCAAGGGCTGATAAACATGTCCAGTATCAGAACGCGGGTCGTCTTTTACGATCTTCGAAATTTGGACATTCGGATGGTTAAGGTGGAGGATTCATACATAGAATCGTACCATTGTACTGAAAATACTTTATCCATTTTGGATCACACTTATGCCCCCGGATTGCTCACAATGTGCGTGGAAATGTGGGTAGCCGGTCCTGGAGATATCAGAGAGGGGGATAAGTCTCTCATCAAGTTTTTGAAGCTTCACAAGACCCTGAAAAAGATGTTTGTATGCACACGAATCCGCCCTTCAAATAACGATCACCGATCGAATGAATTTTATTTCAATCATAGCGACACAATTTCAGTGTTGGATCAGAAAACTCAGATGGAAGTTATTGGTCAAGAAATTCAGCTTCGAGTAATACTCGTAACATTAAAGTCTAATGATGACCTTTGGCTCACATTCCTAAGCGGACAGAGATCTCTCGAGAAGATGGGTCTGTGTGACGTTGTTGGACGGATGGATTGGACAGTAGTATCAATTCCAATTAAGCAGAACTGGGCAACCCTCAAGACATTGTACATACTTTCCTACTTGCAAATCAGCTTCGATTTCTCTTGCCTCAAGGAATGTACAGGGCTCAAAGAGTTACTCATGATTAACGCTCCTGAAACTAATGCAGACTTGCCTAGTCAGCTTAGAAAATTTGAAATTTCTAAGTCCTGTCCCAGTCTAGAGTTTCTAGCTTTGAGTAGCATAACTCTTAGCCATGAGAACTTGAGAGAAATTCTGAAACTCAAAAACCTGAAGCATCTAGGATTGCTTCATACTGGGATGGGAGTTAATCTTGGTTTGGGGGATGTTGGAATTAATTCCCAATTGTTGAACGCATTCGTGAACATGCGATCTTTGGAAGGATTACTGATTGACGGGGTTGTGGCAGCGGATGTAAAGGAAGTTGAGGAAATGTATAATGTAATGCAATTGCTTAAAATGTCAGAGGCTGAGGAGGAGGAAAACTCTACGACTGTCAATATTAGGGACATGGAGAATAAGGATAACCGAAGATGGACTAGTCATGAAGGAGGATACATATTTCATATAGATTTTTATACTGATGTTTAATACCATTTGTTTTACATCAAAGTCTCAGCAAGTGTTATGAAAATTATTTAAACTCGTTTAAGATGTGTACTAAGTGCAATAAATTGTTATCGATATAATTTTAAACCTGCACATTCACTATTCTAGAAATATAAATTACATTTATTACTGGATGTTGATGAGAAATTAAGAAATACTAACTTTTTTTAAATGTATTTTTTGTTTCTAGTAAGAACAGTCAGGATTTAGGATTCGGTCCAACAGGTCCAATAAATGTGCCGAAACTTTCCATAAGAAATGTCCCAGGCTCTGGCATCAATTACAAGGAAAGGGCCGGGGATGACGAATTCCTTTGGGATCAAGAAGTACACGAGCAGGCTGCATTAGAACGGCAGCAAAGACAGGCTTTTCTGAATTTCCAAAAGCAGGAGAAAGAATCTCGCGAGAACGACGATTCTACCGAAGGTGACTCAATTGAGTCAAATGAAGAAAGTGATGATAATAAATCCACAGATAACGATTCCCAAGAAGACGAAAGATCAAAGTCATCCAATCGACAAAAGAATGACAAACCATCCTCAGCAGAGTCCTTTGAGGGCCTTCAGAAAGAGGTTGATGATGGAGCAGATAGCATAGTAACTGTTCCGTGGGACGATCGACCAAAGAATAAGACTCAGACAAGCTTGGCTGGACGACTTCAATTCTCTTTCCCATCTCTGCCAAAAATCCCGTTCCTCAGTAGTAAACACAATGATCAAAGCCCTCCTACAAAACAGAGAAGCATTTTAAGACGAATGCTTGGAGTTAGAAAGAGCTTCTTCAGAGCTAAACGAGACGTTAGCAAGGTGAGTAGACATGAAAACCAGACTGTTAAATAATTGAGAATTGAGAGATGTTAATTAAGTTAAACCATAATTGATAGGTGGGGGGTTCAGATATTCCCTTCATGACTAAGCTCGGCCCTGGTATAAAGAGTTCTGAACAATGTAGAGTTCTATACAACGGATGTGACCTGAATTATGAGCAAGTAATGCAGATAGCTGCGAATGGGCAGGTACTAATCGAAGGGGATTCACCAAAAAAAACATCAGAGGAGGCAGTGGCTCAATTTGCCCAGTTCAATTTAGGGATTAAAGCTGAAGACGATGAAGCTGATCAGGCCGTAAGGGACTCCCCTAAAAAGTTCAGGCCAAGGCCCTTTGAAGGCCCCAAGAGGAAACCCGGGTTTGGATTTAAAGTTAAGGGCTCCAAGTATGGTAATAGTGAAAGTGCTTTCAACAAAATTAAGCCAAAGCCGTTAAGAGTACCGGGACAAGAGAATGATGAAGTTGATGCCATGTCAGTACCGTCACTCCCAATTTTACCGATGAGGTTCACCTGGGGAAGACCTAATTTCTATAAAGGCCGACCACCATACCCAAATCTTTTTGATGATTTGGACTCTAGACGTCCAACACCACCTGTAAGTTTTCAAAATTATTTAATGATACGAGTTTCTTAAATTATTATTTTATGGTATTTAAAAATTTAAAATGTAATCAAATTGATTCAAGCCTACAACAACCCCTCCGCCAACATCTCCACCACCCCCATCCCCAGTGTTTGTGAATAACCCAGTGTATAAAAAGGTAAACCGGACGGTCACCACTACCAACGTTGTTCAAATAAATGCAACTCACGCTTTAGAAATCGTAGTCCCTTCATCGAAGCCGTTTCGACCAATGAAGACCTCAGTTCATGACAAGAATGGTCGTCCATCAAGCTTCGCCAGTGTTTTTACTGAGATTGCTGGAACTAGTGGAGGACTTCATGATTTCTTTGATAAGATTGCCAATACCGTAGGACACCAACCTACCAAAAGAAGGACACAAAAACAAATTTCCGCACCAGTAAAGCGGGCATCCAAAATTCCAGCCTATCGTATCAAGCCAAAGCAGACTCAAAAGATAAAGAAGAAAGAACAAGAGGACGAGTCAAAGTCTGAAGAAGATGAAGAAGAGGATGAGGATGACACTGCTACCAAAAACCAAGATGAGGAGGAAGATGAGGAGGAAGATGATGAGGAAGCCGATGATAAGATTGTTACTAAGAATGATGATCAGGAGGATGAAGTCGCGGATGACGAAGGCAACAAGAACGAAGAGAGTAATGAGGAAGACGATGAAGACAAAACAAAGGATGATGTGGATTTACCTGAAGGAATGCCCGAGCATATTAAGGAAGCTATTCTCGAAGACATTAAAACTGGGGGAAAGAAAAATAAGGATGGTCCAGATCCACCACAAGGTCAAGGCCAAGGTCAGGCTCAAGGTCAAGGCCATTCACAAGGTCAAGGTTACCCTCAACAAAGGCCAGGACATGGTCCACCACAGCATCAGCAGCAAGCTTATCGACCTGGTCAGCCTCCTAATCGACCACCTCCAAGGAGAGGAATGTTTCCATTCTTTTAAATATTAAGTATTATTGTATTGTATTATAATCCTTTGTTGTGTTCTTTGTATTTATTTTGATTGTTGCACATTGGAGCTTCCGATAGTTTTAATAAATTATTTCCCCATCATATCCATGGTTCAATCATTTCAATTCAAAGACTTTCAGACGGATACGTTGTTTCCGTTAATGGAATTCCATTTTCAGAGTTCTTTCAGTTCGTAATGACTTGCAGAGGATTTTGGAGTTTATGCTACAGCCACAGATGACAGAAGAGCTATGATAGCTCACGTCTGAAAACCACTGACAAATTATATCGACACAAAATTCAGGGAGTATTCAGTGATGACCTTTCGACTGTGAAATCGCTACCCCTCCAATATTAAAATGGTAATAAACTACATATAACAATAAAATATTTGAGGATAACGTGAAATCAAAAATTAGTTTGACCTTTTAATTGGCTTTTTGAAATTAATCACAAGGAATAATACATAGATGCAGATATTATATCACTGGATTAAAAATGCGTAAAAAGCTTCAGGTAATCTGATACTTTAATGTAGTAACGATACCAAACGGTTTGAATAATACATCAGGTGTTCGTGGTAACTCTGGTCAGGGGTTCCTGGTATGGTCTGTAATATATACTTGATCTTGACATCTGCATTCCATTTTAACAACAACATCAACCCTTTATTGCATGAACGGCTGTCAGCCTTTAAAAGTAAATTATCATTCCATTTAATATCTGATTGCCATAATTTCTACTGTTGTGAAACTGTATCACTGTGCGTATGACAGATAACTGATTGAATATTACATTTTTTGAGCTACAGTTTAAAAAATAATTTTCAAACGATTCATGTGGAAATAAGTTACCATATTTAAGGCTTATCCATGTCCCTCTGTCCCACAAGCCAAATCTCTGCGTCACCACTCCAACAAAAACTTCACCATGATAAAAACAAATAAATAAGTATCCACCAACAAGAAGAACAATATAAGACAAAAGAAAATGCTAGGCATTTCAACAAGAAGAATTAAATTGTACTAATCAGCCCACAAAACTGTTGGACACTAGTATTTGGGATTTAAAAATAATGAAACTCATATTCTTGATAAGCTTCAATTGTTGTCGATATTGTCAGTAACACTGGCGAACCTTCCTGAGCAGAATATTCGTGCAAATGAAAACCCGTCATAATATTTGAGTTGTTGAGTGGATGTGAACGATTAGAATTGAAATGTGCTACTTAGCTTAAAGCAAATGGTCTATCACTCTCATCAGAGGATTAGTGTAAAGTGTGTAAAGTGCAATGCTTGAGTGTGGGAAAATATTAATAAGTAGGTGAGTAGGTGGCCAACAGCATCCCGTAATCAAATCCCTCGGCGTTAGCTCGTAAATTGGTGATGGTCGATGTGTATGCCTAATTTACGGCAAGGGGAGTTCATTGGTTACTACAGCAGAGAGGTTTAATAATAATAATACCCAAACAAGTTCACACTCTCGTAATTTTTTTATAATGCCTTAATATTTCAACAGTCTAAAGTCTAAACGTTACAATACGAGGTGACTGGGTTACTATTGCTAATACCGTGATGTGATTTCATATACATTCTGCAAGTGCTGTCAGCATGTACTGGTGGACCATGTATGCAAGTACAAGCTTATTATTTAAAACAAAATTATTGAAATACAATTTTCAATACTTGATTGAATGATTGAATTCAAAGAGCACTCGCTCACTCTCTCTTATTATATCTTTTGGAAAACTCACCTTGAGTTTTCAAACAAAGAAAACGGCTTCCTGTATCCTCTCAATAAAAATTAGATTTACTTTCTCTTCATTGCACATTGCTTTATATTGATACGAAAGTGTGGGTATAATTATTTTCCAAACTGATTGAATGAAGAGAAACTCGTCATTGTTGTCAGCTTATTACTTAATTAACATCAGCCTCTATCAAGATTATATTCTCAATTAAAAACAAACATTGGCATGGGTTCATTAACTCATCAAAACCTTCAGCTTGAATACTACTGCCTTCACTATATGTGTATGACATATTCAGCTACAACCAGTGACAAACAACGATACTCGTTTTTAACAATAGACGTTAAGCAGCGTAATTAATGCTAATGAGCCTCCTAGTTCTGTATGATTGTGGAAATTAAGTATTATATAAGTTGATATAAAGGACTCTTCCGTTATTGAAGCATCATACTGAACTCAGCTTTCGGTTCAAGCCATACTAGAAATTACAGTTACAATGGGAAAGTTAAATACATTTAACCCGTTAATTTTTAAGGCATTTCTGCTACTATCAATAATTGCACTGCCAGTACAAGGATTAAAAGTGATGGAGCTAATGGCTCCTTACAGAATTAGAAGTGAAGCCAACGACCAATTCTTAACATCGTTTGAGCGAGGAATCATCGGTTTGACAGCCGGACCCGTTATAACAGCCCCTCACGAAGACCGATATCGAGAAGCTCAGCAGTGGACCTTAGCCTGGGATCCTTCCATGGATGACAACCATAATGGATATCGTATTGAGTCAAGTTATGAATACCTCAATCAAGTAACAGCCTACTATCCAGACGGGAGAACAAAGGCTATGCCTAACATTTGGGAAATTATCGAGCTCCCTGAAGGCCTTAGAGTACTTCGAAATAAAAGGTCACAGAAGTGTCTCCAAGTTTTGAAGTCCACTATTGAAGTAGTTGAAAGAACTTGCTCGGTGAAAAATAGGTTTCAGCACTGGCGGCTAGAACAATTGAATTTGGATAAGAGGATTTGAAGCGGTTATAATGAAAACTAAGATTTTGGTGTCATTGTTTAGTTAGTTCAGTGTTAATTATTAAAGATAATTGTTGTTGAAAAATTTATTTGTATTTATAATAATAATGTTTGTTGGAAGTACTTGAATATTTAGGCGACGCTGTTCATATATTTTTACAAATGATTTTATGGTGTAGAATTGTAGATGGAGAATTTTAACCACCTAAGCATAAACGTAAAGATCATAATATGATAAGAATAAAATCTTCAAAAGTAGTTAAATGAACGGATAGATGAGACAAATAAGAGGTTTATTTTCATAAACAGTCTGATTTTCATAAGCCAATGATCTGTAAAATGAGGATGAGATGAGTTTTTATGAATAAACTGGAGAGATATATTCAAGGCCAACTAGTATTCATATCTTAACAACGAGAAGGTTAAGCTAATCCCAAATCTTCCTAAACTTGCAGTCACATCATCACCAGTCAGCTGCCGGCTTTAGTTTTCATTTCCCAGAATACAAAACATGTAGAGTTTTACAAGATTTCTACCTTCAAAAAAGAAGAACAATCTACCTTCGAAATTCCAGTAATCTGAAATGGGATTTTTAAAACTAATTCGGTTTTGGGTTGCCGTAATAAAAGATTTGATTCTTCTCGCATTCTTCACATGGTACGTCTACCTTGGGATATGTTTCCGTTTGTTTTTCACTCGAAAACCAAAGTCCTTAAAGGACGAAGTGATATTGGTACAGTTGACAGTTGATCATTAAATAATTTATTTGAGTGGGGTGCAGTCTTAAATAATATCCTGAAAGATAATTTAAAAATATGCTTAGATAACAGGACCGGCTAATGGAATAGGGAGGGAGATATCTTTGCAACTATCCAATTCTGGAGCAAAGCTAATTTGCTGGGATATTAGCAAAAGGGAAAATATTGCATTAGTTGAAGAACTTAAGGCAATGGGGGCAGATGCTTACCATTATGAAGTCGATGTGAGCGATATGGGTCAAGTACAGAAAGCTGCTGCATTGGTAATTAAAGTTGAAACGAAGTCTCTGCAATTTGTAAAACAGGAAGAAGGATTTTTTTTAAATGTCACATGTTTTCAGGTCAAAGACGAAATCGGAGAAGTGACGATGATAATCCTAAACGCTGGAATAATGCCCTGTCACCAATTTCTAAGCCATAATCCGAGGGAAATAACACGGGCATTTCAAGTCAATGTCTACGGCCCGATGTGGATACTTCGTGAATTTCTTCCGAATATGATTGCCCAGAGAAAAGGACACATTGTCACAATGTGTTCTGCGAGTGGATTAATTGGTGCGAGGAATCTTGTAGCTTATTCCGGAACTAAATATGCCCTCAATGGAATTATAGAATCTCTAAGAGATGAAATTAGAATGAATCCAAGAAAACCCAAAATTAAGTTTACAACGGTTTACCCTTCGCCGTGCAATACGTCATTTGCAAAAAATATCATCCATGTAAGGTAAGGAATTAAAAAGGATGCTGTTTTAAATATGAACGAATAACAATCTTATTGTGATCAAAATTATTAATTACAATTTAATAGGTTTCCCTGGATAGTCCCAAAATTACTTGAACCCTCTTATGTGGCTGAGAAAGTCATTGAAGGTATTGTAAAAGAATATGAGTACGTTTACATCCCTCCTGTGGTCAATTACATAGTGCATTTCATAAAGTACGTGCAAGTTAAAAATTATAATCCTAAAAACAATGGGAGTGTGGACCTTATAAATATTACGTTTCTTATTTACAGACCTCTTCCGTCTAGAATAGCTTGGTCTATAAGCAATTTAATGGGAATTTATGTGGAACCCCGGGACAACATTAAAACTGTTGGGAAACCCTAATTACAGCACTGGTGTAAACAGAAATTTAATGCTCCAAAACCTAAGAATGGGTTTGAAAATTGTTAATCAATAACTAATGTGTTCAGATATTTTTGCAACTCCGATCTACTTCGATGTGAAACGGAGGCCAATTAATAATTTTGTCAGAGAAACTTTAAATTATTCTTGATCCGTGACATCGCACGTAATGAACGAACAGTTTACTCGTAAAACTGAACTCTTATTTCCAAAAATCTAAAAGCCCACATACCGAAGTCGGACTGGGAGACGATCTAGCCAAGAATGCATAGGACTTGTAGACTACAGATCGGATTTCCATATTATATTATGCAGACTGCATTCTAAATTCCGCACCAAATTCGTGACTTGAGAGGGCTGAGGATTGAAGGAGTAATAAAAGTAGTTCTGTCCTGCCGATAAAAATTAGAATTTTGAGTAACGCCTTGGAAATAATTGGCTCTTTTACGACAGTTCTGTGCAGCCGAAGACATCTTGAATGGGTTTATTGCGGCAAGAACTGGAGTATTTTATGCATGTTGTAGGTTTATAGCTTTACTGCACTCGTAAAATCCCCGGCTCCTTTCACTTCTTTAACTTCAAAAATTCAAACCAAACTTTATTTTATCCACTTTTGGCTTGGCAATTCATCGCATCAAATAACGATGGTAGGCTTCTCTAAAGGAAATTCACTCCAAATATATTATATAGCTAATCAAATAGTGCAGTTCTTTCATTTTGCACCACCATTCATTGTCTTAATACATAAGTCAGTATTGTGCATCACAGAGACAGGATATGCACCGATCTGGAAGTTGTCCCAGGTTTATATTCAAGTTCGAAACTGTTAAAATGGATTATTATGTCAAGATAGGAATGCGGTTTCTGAATCGATTTGTGAAGAGAAATCGTAGGGATTTTTATATGTTGCTCCTATTTTTGCTGAAATGTAAATGGGCAAGCGAGGAGTATTTATATATTTCAATTTCACTACGGACCATGTACCACATTGAAGGATTCAGCATTTGAGAATACTTACAAAGTAAATTCAATTTGTACAATCCACTCCATTTTCTGCTCCTTGGATTTTCTGAATTTCTACATCCAGTCAAAGTCAAGTCAAGCCAACTACTTACCCCAGCTCGTCATGTTCCATTTGAGTGAGCAAGATCCAAATCAGAAGGCTTAGGTACATTTATAGAATTATACCCTGCTTGGAGTGAGTAGGTATTCTGTGGGAGAAGGTAGTAAGGAGTATTTTTTGTGTGAGGGAAGCATCTTATCTTAGAATTCTTTAAGTAAGTACGGGACAAGGGTATTTGATCAATCGATCAGCGGACGAGGAAGTTCATGGGTTGCATGAGAAATCAGGAGAAAGCGAAACGTCGTAATCAGCGAGGCCAAAAAAGAGACGATACAATCAGCCAAGCACAACTTGGGCTTACTGATCTTTGAAATCGGATTTGGAATCAAAAGGCCTGGAAACCTCTAGCTATTTTTTTGGAAAAATTCTGGTTTCGAGAGAACTCATCTTTCGATTCCTGGATTGTCGAACTAAATAGTTAAAAAAGTTTGGCGTATGTGCGATTGTGAATTATGCAAATCCTTCAACTTACTGACTGTAGAATTTAATTTTCTACAGTATTATAGAGTTAGCAGGCGGAGTTAGAAGATCCGAAAAATTACAAGAGCATGGACAGTAATGTGCTCGCATAATTTTCAAATGTCTTAGATTAATCTGGCAATGAGGTCACCAAGTATGGTCAATCTTGAATTTGTGGCGTTCCCTTAAGAACATTTTAAAATGGTTAAAAAACACCACAATATAAGAGTTGAGATAATTTCCGTAGAGACAAATTTTTTTCTTCTTCTTAGACATGTCTTTTTACTCAACCTCCCTTAACTTTAGCTACTGAGTTCCTCTATCTTTTAAAAATTAAGACACGAAGTTTCGAAAGCCTGCCAGACCCTGAACTGCATGTGACAGATGATGTGAGCTTTAATCCAGCATCCCTTGTCTTCAGGGTGGTAGTGGTGGTCTCATGATCATACCGTCTCGTCTTAGAATTTACAATCCATTTAGATTGACATTTTTCTCATAGATAAAACAAGATATGATTCCTTGTTTCTGTCAAGTTGGAAACAAGGTTAGGAAATGTGACCCACCTGTCCAGCTCATCATTAAGATTCTTCTCTTTCTTTCTTCCCTTCGAGTGGTATGATATCATTGAGTGATAAGCCTATATGATTCTATATATGTTGTGTGTGGTAAAGAAAGAATTCCTTTCCGTCCCTCCATTGTTAGTGTCGCATCCATCACTTGAACTTGGAGGGCTTGATTCCCCATCAGGGATGGCTGAGGTCGTCAGTCCTCGATAAATTTTTGAAAGCTTGTAGTGTAGAGACTAAGAACCCTTTCTAATCTTAAGATGTGATAGAGCTCTAACACCGTGTGGCATGTGAGATGTCTATGTGTGTAACCCTTCCTTCTCCAGACTCAAGAGTTGTCTTCTTATCATCATCATGTTTCTCACAATCAGTATTTTTTTTCGCTCCGAGTTCCCCTCCCTTGATACAGCTCTTGAAAAACATATAGATTTACCTCGAAAGATGTATGTATTGTATTCTATAGAACATTGGTCGTTAGTTGTACTCAAAGTATTGTTGATAGTTGATATGCCTCACCCGAAAGAAAGCCGTTATTTTACCAATTCTTAGTGTAAGTATTATTCCTGAACTTTTTTCTCCCTCAACTGATTTCCCCCTGATAGATTGGACACATGGATGAGTGAGGTAGCTCTCCATTTTTGAAGCCCTAGCCTAAGTTAATATTTTGGCCAGATTTATAAGGGAAACCGGAGGGAAATTTGTGTCTGGAAACATGATCGTCACGAAGACGCTGAGGGAGATTGTAGAAGGAAAGAAGGAGAAAAGGATTCTAATCTGATCATCATTTTGATTGCCCCTTTCCTCTTCTTTCCCTATTTTCTCTTACCCGCTTACGGCTTTTTGACTCACAAACTCACTCCCTCTGCCCATATCGTTTCTCTATCTCTCCTCTGAGACTTGCACTGTGTCAAAAAGAAGGATTCCTATTTCTTAAGACCTTCCATCCATCCATGTGAACCTGGGGAGCCTTAAGTTCGGGTATGGGCGTAGGTAGGTATAAATCGACAAGGGATTAGTGGGGACTGCAAGCACCAGGTTAGCTATTTCGGATCTATCAGAATGCAATGACAGGATCGTTTAGAAACGAGGGAATAGCGGGAATGTACTTTTTTTGATACCTTCTACGTAAATTCTTTTCGTTTTTGACCGCTTTTCAATTACTTTATGGGCGTATTTTATCTTTAGAAGATTCTTTAATGGTCATATAAGTTATGTATTTAAGTTTTGAAAAAATCAATTTCTTCAGCGTTTTTATTCTAAAATCATTATACTATGTAAGTCTAAAGCCCCAACCCCCATGTAAGGTCAGTTCTGGGCCCAGAGTAAGTACACCCATTAGATTTCAGACTTCCTCGGATCTTGGTAAATTCCTCAGGAGGCTGTCGTAGTGGGAACGAAGTGGCACTCTGCCATTGTTCAATACAAAAGTACCCAAGTATAGTAATCGTTCGTAAGAGTAACAGTTTCTTTTTTTCTTCTCACTCTATCTCTCTCTCTTCGGAAGTCATTTAATTTAGCCCTTTTAGCTCCTAGAGAGAGGAGAGAGAGAGTTTCTTTTTCTTTTTGTACAATGGAACTTAGTTGTGAAAGATGTAGGTATGTCTTAGAGTATTAAGGATAGACGATCTAAGAACATACGAGGGACGTGACTTTACCACCTACAGGAAAACGAATGACGAGAAAAGCCACTTCATGGCTCATTAAACGGTTTGATTGCCCCACACGACCGGTGACGCTTCAGACTGTTCCAATGTGTCGGAGCCAATACTTATCATTCAGCTTTTGTGTCATATTGTACAAGGAGTGTTTCCTAATGCTTTCAATGAGAAATGACAAGGATTTTTTTAGCCTGTGAAGGAATATCCAAGGCATTACTAGGACTTTAAGATCTTGATCCATTGTGTATAGCTGATGGGGGAAATAATAATTATTCTAGTAACTCATCGAATCCAGACCAATTCCTTCCGCGAGTTTTACAGAATGTATTAAAATAACCTTAGCTTTATAGTTTAACCCGATTATATTACGTGAAATTATTTCGGGTACATTTAGGAAATATCAATGAATTACAAAGATTTCCCTCTAATCGACTTACGATAGTTCTTGCACGAATGAGCTTTACTTCGCCTTAGCTCATGAGTATTTGTCTTTAAGTACATAACGCACGGCTTGGCTTGAGCTTGGTCCTCCAACTCCAAAGACATCCAGAGTTTGCATCAGTGATTCCTCACATCAACAGAGGCAAAATAAATGCAAGAAATTCCTTGGCTTAGAATTATTTAGCAGACCCTTAACAATTCCATCCTCAATATTGCATCATGAATTTGGAGTATAACTCCCAAATTCCGTGTTCGACTGGAGTGCAATAAGCAAAACGATGTAGTGATGTAGTCTAGTAGTGGATGTCTACAAGGGACTACTGCTGAACACAACAATGCATTAAGGACTGAGAGAGCTGAAACTTTTTAGGACCCAGTGGACCAAGACGAAGTAGGATCTAGAATCTTTGTATTTTTTCCAAGCTCCATTCTTCTCCGTCTATTGTACTCTGATAGTCACATCTTACAGGCCGTGTGTGGTTCATTCGTACAAAATGGTTGAATGTACACAACAATCGGGCCAACGTATTAGATCAATTTCCCACAGGAATTCCACATTTGTACTTAATAGTAGTACGAGTACATACACACATGTATTACTTTAGTAAAAATGACGAAGGCAGGCTTACCTAGAAAATGGTATGCCCATCTTTAGCACAGGCATTTCTCTAAGGATTTAGCTTCGTCTTGAGTCCTGGTCACATTAGCATTACCCAACCTTACCTTACCTCTTTTACTTTAGTATCTTGTTGAATAATTTGCAAGGGCTTGTGGCATGTGGCTTAAAGATGGGTGTGATAATCGTAAAGATGGATTGCGTACAGGTCCATATTTTTTCATCTCGTATATGGGGATGGGGAGCACTTTCACTTGTTTTCCGAATGAGAAACAGAGTGTGGGGTATGCGTGTCAGGTTAATTTTTTTTCAAATACAGAATAGACCAGTTTCGAAAATGTCATTTTAGGTGCTCGAAAGCTTTTACTTAAATTAAACGGTTGACAAGACTATACTCTCTGTCTTCAGCCTTAGCCTTCGTCTTAAAGCAATCATCAACCCATGCTCTTCATCAGAACACGTAAACACCCATAGTTTGACAGTTCTGTTGCATCGTGGATTTTTTAAATTTTACGAGGACCTTCTTCCTGGTTCCGAAGGAGTAAATCTACAGAGTGGCACAACTTGGTGTAGTAAACGGTAAAAAAATTCCTAGGTGGAACCGAGGAGTAAAATTAACATGAAACAAATGCAGCAGCTGTTAAGATGTTAAGAAGATCAGGAGCAGTTTTCTACCTCCGGTAATTAATCTCTTAAGAAACATGAGCCTTAACCAAGTCCCGATGTCTCTAGTTGGTAGTGGCACATGCTCAAGTCATTTTTCTCAAGCCCGACAACCCGAAACCGAAAAGTCTTAATGTGTGGTATGGCATCCGTTACATTTACCCCTTCCTTCCATCCTATAGATCACTCTGAACCCATTAAGTGTTGACGATAACTGCCTAATTTCACATTTAAAATCATTCCTCTAGTAGATTTAGAACTTGTAACTACAGACTAAACCTGCTTCCATTGTGCAGTGTAAATCATGGGAAATCCCGAAATTAGAAACTTCCTCGCGGTGGTGTGACCATGCGGAACTGATAACTGATCCTTATGCTTATCTCAAATCACTATCTAAGACTCAAACTACTAATGCTTGTAAAACCCTTCGGATCCTTTTTTTTAGAAACTTCCTCAAACGAATTTTATTACATGTTTGAGTTGATATGGTTTAAAATATTTACAAACGGTTAAAGCTCACGCTATCTTAAAGTTAGCCAATATTAGGATAAGAAAATAGCAAGCTATTAATACTTACAAATTCCCAGAAAAGTTGTTGTATTGGCTGTTAGGATTATGCATAGATGTGGGTTCCTGGCTTCCGTAATTGTGGAGTTGTTGGGGATAAGCTGGTGGGGCATCATTATTAGCCATTCCAGCATTGGGGTAAGAATCCATCCCGTGCTCCAACCTTATTAAATTAGCAGATTAATTATATCATTTACATACATAGTTAACACTTTAATAATTAAAATCTAATGCAGATGTTAATTACCTAGCTTGGAATCCCATCCTACTGTTCTCACTTGTAAGCTCTATAATAAATGCGTACACAACCCATATCATGTACAATCGGTAGAGGAAGTTGATGATGGATGATGTCATGTTCGCCGTGTTTACATCTCCTGCAGTCCCACCAACAATATTCAAAATTATGGTGACGGCAAGAATTATGGTTGTCATGATTAGCCAGATTTTACAGTTCCGTATATCCCTCTATAAAAGTATTAAAAGTAAGTTTGAAATCATCATCATTTGAATTACTAGTTTTCTCTGTAAAGTTAACTCCACCTTGTTTGCTCCAAAGTAAAGACGAAGGGAGAGCAACAGTCCTAGAATGGCGAATATTAATAAGACTGCCAACACACCAATGCCCACATTAACTGTAAACAAGGGAATATCATCAATAAGATTTCGTACAGTACATTCTGACACCAATCAAAAAAGAAAATCGGCTTCTCATTTACGTTCAGCATCGGTAGTAGTAATTTTATTGACCGAATAATTATTGTCTTCTTTAATTCCAACGAAAACAGCAATTGCTAAGCACACCGAGAGTATGTTCAATGAGTCCAGAATCTAAAAAAAGGGTTTACAAACATTAATTAATATACATGAATTTAAAAAAATCTCCAGTTATTAAAAACATAATGAGAGACCAAAAGTTATTTAGTATCTTACAACGTCAATAATTGCCATTATTTTGACTCCACTCTGCAGGGACATGCAACAACAAGGACTCGCTACCATTTCAATAATTTCTTTTAGTTTTTCAAAGTGAAAGAATAAAATCCAGTTTTTTGGCGAAACAATTTTCAACGAATACTGTGGACGTTAAGGAAGATAGATATCTGGATGTAACTGAAACACTTTATTCAAAACTACGCCATCGAATTACTGCATACTTGGTTACAAATGAATCACTCGAATTTAATTAGCAGAATCAGCGTTGTATCTTTCCATTTGATTTCTTATCTCACTATACCTCCCCCCACCAACCTTTTGTTATCTCAAAAGGGCGATTTTCCCCGAAATTGTACAAAGCTCTACAATTTGTGATACCTACTGGCACCTAGTTGGACCCAGTGTCTATCTGCACACATTCTGTTTCTGTATTTGCGAAAAAGATAAGAATGATAAGATACTCATGAATTCTCTCAAGCTACAAACCATTCAATCATATTCATAGCCTACTTCAAACGTGTCACCCAATTACAGAGGACGTCATCTTTCAACCCTTCCACCTGATCGGTTACTAGACAGCAAAAACTCAAAGGATACCAATTACTGTATGACTCAAACATGGATAAAACATGAAAATCAAATTAGCACTTCCAAATCCGCTTGCTTAATACAACTAGCAGGAACAATGTAACCTGATAAACCCGATTTAAAAGCCCAAAAATTCATACATACAAGAGCAGCGTCAGTCTGATCTTGAGTAAAGTAACTCTACGAATTGGTAATTACTATTCCCCGTCATGGCTTCAAGGCTTTGCCGAGACTCGGAGACAACATTAAAGATATGAGGCTTGTAACCCCAAGTCTACACAAAGCTTTGAAGTGTCACGGGGCCGAGTGTAATTGAAAAAAAGGCTCTTCCAGTAACGTTTCAGAATGAAAGCCTCATCTGATAATATCATTCATATTTGCATATGAAATACCTAATGAGATTTACTACGAGCTAACCATTTACGAGGACAAGGGCTCTTTCCGAGGATGTAGCTTGCAGTGTTCCCTATGTTTTATATGCGATCATCATCATCATCACACAGAGTTTCAGCTGGAGAAATAAATAAATGGGAAATAAATGCATGAGCGAATCCCTGTGCATAAATCCTAATAAAGCGGATTGACATGACAGGAGGTTCTTTCTTCCTTCTCTCCTTCTGTCGTCTCGTGGCTTTCGTATTTTTTAACTATAGAAATCATCTTCTTGTACACTTGTACTATTTATGTACCTACCACGTGAAGTAGCCCACTAATATATGGTACTGTACAGAAACGATGAGATAAGTATGAGCTGGCTTGAATACGAAATACCAATGGTATCAACTTTATTAGAGACCGAAGTTCTAGGTCGATATCATTTTTTCGGTATGGTTGTCATCGTAAATCATTGGCGAGACAGTCCGGGAATCAATGCAGGTCTTGCGGGTTAGAAGCTGGAACATCTGCTGGGCATGGTTGTACATGTTGTGTTACAAGAAATATATTAAAAGCTTTTACATTTTTTGATGACGATGAAAGGGCTGCTGCTGAGCAATCACTAAATATTTGTTGTGTAGCTTTGAGGATAATTGGGAATTTTCACAAAAAACAAGCCTGTCTAGATTTATGTCTGTTTCAAATTTAAAAGTTAATAGACGTGTCATAATTCATAAATAACAGCGAACGTAGGATTAAAATAGGTTACCTGTCATAATTTATTAGATTCAAGTCATAAGGTGTGCCAAAATTTAGAATCAAACATCTTGAAATTATCTGAAGATATTTTTATTGGATTGCTTTTTCAGAGAACTGATCTCCGATCTAGAAAATTAATTTTGTGAATAATTCTACCAGGGTACTAAATCCATCCAATCTAAAACTTATCCTTCCGGAATATGGGCACTGAAGAATGCTCTTGTGTCAGGGATTTAATTCCACATTTTGAGATTATGAATCAAACTCTCTTGTATGTTCTCTTGCGTGCCTAGTGCGTGCTTCAATTAATAACCCAATCTTGAATAAATGTATGTAAATGTAGTCACCCGAAATCCAATTTTTTTACCCTCTTCACTCACCCAAGACCCATTCATTTAATTACCATATTTCATCCTCACTGCCCTTCATTGATTCCACACCCTGGCAATACAAAAGCACACTCACACATATTACATATTAATGCACAATAGTGACAGACAAAGAGTGACAGTTAGCACCAGAACCAACACATCTCCCATCCTCTAAAAGCCTAATGGTTCATTTCATCCTCACCGCTCAACTTTATACACATACATGTACTCTTGTGTGGTAGAGGCTGATGGTAAGAGTAACCAACAACCCTTCCAGGATTTTTTCCCCCAACAATATCTATAGCCAACACATCATGAATCATCCTAAAATCCCTTGGACTTTTCAAAGTTGACACTAAACACTGTAGGATAGGAGGGAGACGAGGGTGAAAGCATATTTTGTAGAATAGTATGACTATCTAAATTCGGGTTGATTTAAATTCAATAAAGAAAACAGTCTTGATTGCTCTGCGTGTACGCGTCAGGATCCAAAAGTCAAAACTGAAAAGTTGGAAATGGAAATCAAAAGGGAAATTGTGTATAAAAGATTCATAGATGCAAGCGAGGGCCGTGTGGGTATTTAAATATGTAGGAACTCGAGAGCTTTTTGCTGTCAGGAGTCTACAGAAGGAACGAACTTGATGGTAGCATTAATGTATCCAGGGTATAGAATTTTGTTGGAAATTTTCGAAAATTACCAAGAATCTAGATTCCGAGACTTGTGGTTGTTGCTCGTACTCCCACTAGTACGCAGAACTAAAGTTCCTTAAAGTTTCTCATGCTTCTGACTTCTTGGAGATGCTGAGTGGAATCCCTTGTGAAATTTAGTAACAAACACCACCGAGGCTAGTGTAGAAAAGAAGTAAACTAACTTTTCACCTTAAACCAGTTTGGACTGTATGGGCTGGAGAGAGGGAACTGTACTGAAAAATTTACAACACTTTCTTTTCTCATTTGAAACGTGACTTCTCACACCTGAAGAAAGGGATTGTAGTTGCATGAGATGGTAGATGTAGCAAAAAGGTGTGAAATCTCCTGTCGTCATCCCATGTCCCATGTCTCCAAGACTTGAAGAAGAAGACAGTATCAAACCGCACCGCAAATGGAAGGTGACTTGACTCAAAGTGGATTTCTAGTTCTGAAAGCTAAAATCGTTTTAACTGCTCGGGGAATTCCACCGAGTTTCTTGCGGGTAAAAACTTCCATTGCAATTTTCATCTCCGTTTCTAAGGATCGGCTTTTTCACGGCTGGGTAGTAGCAATACGTGTTGGTCTTGCCAATTTAAGTGGAAATTATACCTTTGGTGAGACCTTAGATGTGAGATGTGGGACAACATACCAAAGGTTTATATGGACAAATGTCTGATTTCAAAGACACCGTCCTCCCAAATGTCCAAAAAAGTCAGAATGGCCCGATTTATTTTATTGTGGCATGGTTGTACTCGCAAAAAAATCTTCTCATGAATTCTCCTCTAGACCAGATCGAGCAGCTCATCAGTGTCTTTTTTTTACACTGGACTAATTTTTTTTCAAAATGGATGAGCTAGAGAGGGCTACTGAATTCTGATTCCTGATTCTAGTATTCCAAGGGGGACAAGGGTGTGTGTTGTATGCGTAAGAGGTCTGAAATGTGATCCTGCTTTTTTGACCGTGAGTGACTGTTGAACACGTCCTCGGGGTTGACAATGAGAACAGTTTTCAATCCCCAGCCCCGACTGGTCGTCAGTCATAATCAGTTTCAGTAGATAATAGGTTCCTTTTATTTTAGCTTTGGTGACCTGGCTTGGACGTTGAATTATTTTATTGACACGGCTACTCCGTTTTCATTATTAAAAAGACTAGATTTATTTATACCTTACTTACGCAGTATTGCCTTTTTTATTTTAGCAAATTTAATCGAATATAGAAGGAATAAAATATGATTTTGACATAACCACTAAGATGACCAATTGTATTTATGAAAGTTTGTCAAACCCTGACGGTTTGGATTTTAAAAAGTGCTTGCGTGCCACGTCCCCGTAAACTTTTTTTCATACATCTCAAGACACTACTTCTCAACACCGCTAGGCTCCACTCGCCAAGGACCCACAGTTGGACGGCTATATTATATCTGTAGTAGCTTTACTTGTGGTACTCTGATTTATCTTAATTGTATGTGTTAAATATAAATCGAAGGATTTACTTGTAAAGCCCTTTGACCTCTAGACACTGAAAAAACCTTGGGTTCCTGCAATTACCTACCACATTACCACATATATTTGAATTATCAGCATACCCACTCCCTAGTCCTTCTAGTTTATATAAAATCTCACAACTACAATGTACTCTCAGGCAACCTACTTCCACGACCATCTTTATGGTGCACCAAGGGTAAAAACGATATGATACTTTGATCTCAGATATTTCAGCATTCTCAATACTTTTACTTTCCCCTGTTTACACATGAAAGTCTCGTCTTCATCCTTTTTCACACCCCATGCCTGCACACTTCTTTATCCAAAAAAAACTTTCACCGATCCAACAAGCTAGGAGAAAAGAATCCTCTGGTGTATCAGCAAAAATCTGTGAGCCAAGCAAATTGAATAAAACATGCTCAAACGCTTTTTCCAATACCAAAAAGAACTTGAAACCAACAATCCTTCTTCATACACTTTCTTCTCTGCACCTCATACACAACAAATATTAAAGGTAGGTGGTGGTGGCTGGATGGTACGTGCGTGTCCTATGTCTGTCTTGGATGATTTGATAATATCCTCCTGATCTCTGTGACTGTACAATACACCAATGAACTATGCTTGTCTGTACTATGTCTCCACCCTCAGACACTCAGTAACATATCACATAAGAACTATCATCCCTCAGTGTTTGATACTAAGATTTTTTTCAAACAAGAAAACAAGCAGCAAGTCTACTATGACATCAGAGATTAAAACCAGCGTATTCGTATTAGTCTATTTAGTATAAGTTAACATGACTTTTTTGCAGCTGAGGTATTCCTTTTAAGAAACTAAGTAATCTTTTTCACCCCTAGTGACATCCAAACATTCTGTAGAGAAAGCTCACATATGTACCTAATGGCAGTTTAATGGATAGGATGGATAAACAGGAGGATAAGCACAGAGGAATCAATCATTTAAATATTGGACATTGAATAAGGAAGTGGCAGCTTTCACTGGACCATCTGATGCGTGTCATGTCACCACTTTTTTTTAAACTTTCATTTCTATATTCGAGGATGGAAAAGAGTTGAGATGGACTAGATATTTTTGGAAATTTTATACTTGCTCAAAGTTCCCAAGCTACATAAGAAACTTAGGAGAGAATTATGTATGTAGATTTGGGTCTAAGGTTGTAGAAATCTCTTATTTTATTGTCTCGAGTCAACTTTGAGAAAAACAAGAAAAGAATAAAAGGTGAAAATCGAGAAAGTACTTCAGGAGTCAAAGCTTTTTCTTTATTTTAAAGAGAAGTTCAGAGAGAAGCTTAAAAAAAGTAGGAAATAAGTTATTCACATGATGAGTTGTAAATTAGTTGAATTCTCAGTTGACAAAACATGAGAAAGCTTACTTGTGTCTCCTTCTTTCTTCATTTACTTAAAATAACAAAAGTTCAAAGTTCCAATGTTCAACCAGGCACAATCCCTGTGGGATTATGACAAATATACACTACACTACTGACTGCTCTTCAATGTGTCTTTCCGAGTGGAAATGTTTTACCATTTTAAAAGACCCTGATACACCTAACAATAAGGTTTTATTTTTTCTCAACTTTTTTTATTGTTCTCACATAATTTTGTTTATTGCCATTGCCTATAAAAGGAGTGTGGATTTAAGTTAAAGTTTAACTCTGTTTAGCTTGATGGACGAGACGAAAATTTATTCGTCACTTTTTTGTAAATGCACTAATCAGTGCCTAAAACTGATAGATAACCACATAAGTCAATTTAAGCAACCCCTTCTTAAATACAAATCTGAAACTAACCCCTAAAATTCGATATCCGAAGATGAGAGGGTCCATGCGCCAGGGTAAGATGCATGTTGTATTATACATAAAAAAAACTTGTAGATACAAAAGGGGTCCGTGTGGATTGTGTGGAAAAGTCTTTGGAATCTCCAATACACACAAATCTATACATTGTTAGTAGAGGAGTTTCGTACCACAGACCCGGGTTCAATAATACCATGGATTTGTGCATTGGGGAGAAAAACGACAAGGTTTTTTTTTCCTAACATAGCTTTTCCAGGAGTAGAAAACGGACTACATTCTACATATTCCAAGCAACTCCAACAAGGTAGGTTTTGGGTTAGATTTAGAATGGATGAAGACTTGGAGAGTTGGATGGATACTCTAAGTTCACTTTGGTGTTTTCATGATTCACGTTTCACAGACTTCATGGGAATGGATGGACTGGTGGGAAGTAACTCTGAAGAAGGATAGAATGTTGAATAAATGTGCGTGTTGCTACTATAAATGTTATGGTTATGTCTATCCATACACTCTCCTTATGTCTATGTGTATAAGTAGTTGTATGGGGAAGAGAGTGTATCATCATCCTCCCTTTAGATTACGGAATCTAGAATCCGGCACAGCTAGCCCTATCTATCTCTCGTAGTACAGCTCCCAAAGTCCCCATCGGTGGATGTACGAACGGCATACCTTCCGAAACCGGGTGCTCCCTATATCACTCTAACCCGGGTTCCCGGCTCAGTCTCGTCTCAGACTTGAGAGCGAAATGATCCGGTGGGGCTCATTCTTCTCTATTCACAGAGTTGACAGTGACAAGTCTGTGCGATTAATTTGTAAAATGGCCCTAGTTAGTTATCCAACACTTTGGTGATCTTTCCTTCGATACACACTCATACTGGCTTAAGTAATCTTATCTCATGAAAAATTTAAAGTTTCAGAATTTTTAATCCTATCTCCTACCATCTCTTACTTTATACATACAATAGAGCTGAGAAAAAGTCTTTTGTAAACCGATACATGGTTCTTCTAACATCGAGTCATACGCGTACAATTTGAGAGTAAATTGGATGGACAATTAATTGAAAGAAAAAGATATAATATAAAAATATAATCCCACAAGATTGTCCTCGTGTCTTTGTGTCCACTATGAAAACAACGGTTCAGCTAGGAGCAAAATAAAAACGATCACATCTTCCGAAGCCTGCAATCAATCTGACACTGACATAAAACCATCTCCCGAAATCAAGAGGAGCCAGTGTGGGTAAATAAATACTCCGTGAAATAAATCCATATCCCATACGTACAGATACTTCTTCCACAAGCCCAGATCCAATAAGCTCTTCGCTACCTTTAAGAACAACTGTGAACTGTACTCGTGTCTCATTTTTTATAACAATTTTCCCTTCAATTCTCAATCCCAGAGAACAAAGATCAGTGAAAGTGAGTGGCAGTTTCCTATTCTTTCTTGCAAAGACGAAGACTTAAGACGACAGGAGAGACGACAACCTCCTCCGGAGGAAAAGGCTTACCTTCCAAGTTCTAACGAATCCCCACCGCTATCAAAATACCAAACCGACCCAATCTTAAACCAACAAGAAGGGAAAAACTGCGAGTGTATTTTATTTAAGTATAAAAATAAGAACCCTGCTAATGCCACCCTCTTGTTTGTAAAAAAGAATAAGGAGATAAAACCACAAAATTTACTTTTTTCTAGACTCACAAGCTTTCCTATACGTATCAGAAAAAACTTAAGAATACAATACAATCCGGGTAGCTAGTGATGGTTTAGGATTTCATTTGGTTGAATCAATTTGTGCCAAAGTACTCGGGGAAGCTCTGACTTTGTATGTAGTTGTAAAACCCTATTTGAAATTGGAAACCCAAACCAATAGTACGCACACCCAGCCTGAGCCTTTATAGATCCATAAGGACCGATCTTAAAGACTTACTAGTCAGGGTATGGGAGGATTGGGAGTCCAATTCAATTCAATCCACCAAATGGATGTAGGATCTATCTATTGTAATAATAATCCGAAGTGAATCTACCACAACCACACTCCCGGCTTGGGTTTTACGGAAACTTAGTGAGGGCTAAAAAAAATATTCCGAGAACTTGTCTTCTTGTGGTTTTTGGATTCGTTTCCCTTTTTTATTCTTCAGATCGTGGAATTGCAATAGGAGAGTCAATTCCCGTGTGTTTTGGACAGCCAAGAAATAAACCCCCTAAGATAACCGGGAGGATTAATAGTACCACAAGGGAGAAATAAGAAGAAAGAACCTCTACAGCCCTAGATTACAGAGTTCCATGGACCAGACCACATCCTTTTTACCGCAGTAGCCAATACATTATACCCAAGGAGAACCCAAGTCAATTTACGACCAGCAGGACTCTCCATTTTCCGATTCGGGTATTTTTCAATTTTTCTCAGTTTATGTAATATACTAACCCCCCTTTGGTACTAAACTTAACTAGGTATAGAAATACTAAACCTGTCTAATTCTTGAGAGATATCTTGATCTTGAACTTGAACTATATCTCGGAAATGGTAGGGGAAGCATTTAATCACTTTCCATTCAACTTTCTTCCTGAGAACAGAGATTAGGAAAAGATTCAAGAGAAGCGAGAGGAGAGCCCATTGTTTCCTGGGATCGTTGGGTCTTGGATAGCAACTTCAACCTGGAACTGATGGACCTGTGTTCTGAGTTTTTGGGATTGCTTTTGTAGAAATGGCATGGCTTGAATTTAATTGTAGATTTAGACTTCTACTGCTCGCAGGCTCACTTCAGGTTATGAAAAGCAGTTTAACTTCGTCTTTACAAAGCTTTCCCTATAAATCCTCAAAATGTTTGGATTTTTAAGCTCTTTGTTTTCTCTTCTATCTCAAGTACAATTTCGCTTTTAATTAATCAGCCACGGAATACGAGCTTGAACATCATCAGAATGTAGCGTATCCGCCTCAACTAACTAAGAGTGCTTGTGTACTCAGAAGCTTCTTGGAAAACTGAACTTCCCTTTGTAACAAGTTTCTTCATGTTATTTCACATTGATAAGTCAACTTGTCCTCAACATCTTGAAGTATTGAGTCAAGGATTTCAAACAGTTCTAGTACTCTTTCATAGACTTTTATAAACACTAGGAATTACAAATTAAAACTCAATGGTTCCTGAAATTTTTCCTGAAAGAGTTGTGTTTATTTTTGAACTCAAGCAATCCATAATACTGGATTCTCTAGCTTCCCAATCAATAGATTTGTACAGATACTCCACCTCCATCAATATACTACGCCTCACTTCCAACCTTATGTCTTCCTCCTTTCCATCCCGACTTTAATATCCTAAAATCCCTTGTCTTCTCTAATATACTTTTCCATCCTAAATCCTTTGGAACACATAACAGACAGCTAACGACTTATCTACTTCAGGATGTAAAAGTAATAGGCTTTATGGAGTAAACCCGATCCTTCCACTTTATCATATTTGAAATACATGTTTACATGTACTAATATATCTGTACATACCTTCTTACACATTCTCGTTTATCAAGGATGCTACTGCTCTTATTACAAAAGCACAAGATGTAAAACCATACTGCTCCTTGTTCTACAAACACTGTTCTATCTCAGACAGATTAAAGGAAAGACAAACATATGAAAGTAATAAACTGCTCCGGCACCTGACAGCCAACACCGTGCAATATTCAATATGCCTCATTTCATAAACCATGTACTCTACTGTACTCTATAGTAAATCTGGAATAAACTTTTGAAAAGATAGAATCCCATCCCTCTAGGTGCGTAAGATATACATGAAGGGAAAATTCTAAAAATACTTGAAGCTCTAGGTACTTGTTTTTTTCTCTTAAATTGAACATGAAATGTAATCCACCTTCAACTCCGTTAGAATTTCGAATACCTTGGGTAAAGACCGTTAGGGAGAGTAGTAAAATAAAAATAAAACACATAGTGTGTGCAGTGTTGTGTTACGTAATATTTTTTTTATACTTTTCCAAGGCATGACGAAGTATGACAGGAGCCAAAGACGAAACTAGAAACTGAAGGATCTCATAGGTGTAGGTTGTAGGTGGAAATGGGGAAAGGAAAAAAATGAACACTTCGAAAAGCAACTCACGTCTGTCAGTCAACTAAGAATGATTCAATTCAATCGTCTCAACCCTCAACCTTTTCCAAGTAGTTGAGAGGATGTTTTTAGGAGTCTAGTCAATTTAGAAACATGCTATTCTCGATCTACTATATGGGGAAGACGGGTCTAGGTAAACTACAAACTATACAACGGTATATAAACCAAGAGACAAACTAACAGAGTGAAAGTAAATAAGTAAATAATTCCTAGAGCATGTACCTTGACATTGCATTGTCGTCCGAGTGCAGCCATTTCTACTCTTGACATGTTAACGATTATTCCACCCCGAACTTCTTGTTGTTTTAAGTAGTTTTACAGATGTGTAGGGAGTAGGTAAAAATACCAACGTATTGTATAATGGGCTAAAATGGTAATAAAATATTAAATTTTTTGACAGGGAAAAGTCCCCGAACTTTTAGTTCCTTTTTGAACTTTTTAGATTTGGCGATTGTCATTTAGTAACACAGGAAGTGTTTTGAAGTTGGAATGAACCCCACAACGAAGGCTTGACGTTGACAGGGAAAGCTGAAAAAGATATTTTCTAAGGTGGAGTAACGTTCCATACAATTTATCCTCGACAGCCGAATGGGCATTTCGCCTCGAGGTGATTGTGACTTATTAGGAATATAATTTCTTTAGAAATTTCAACTCATATTGCTACACACTCCTAGAGTCTGTGTGATCGATAACAAGAACTAATTAACGCAGGGGAACAGGGTAAGGGTGGAATTTCTGGAGTATACATTCATCAAATTATTATTAAAATGTCTTTAAAAAGGCGTGTTCCATCCGAGCAATGCCACTCACTAAAACCTTCATTTACCGTCCATGTCTGCTCTCCACTATTTATAATGCAAATAGGTGTACCGGGGGTTCCCAGTCCTTTAATCAGATTCACAACTACTAATTAACTCATGACAGCGTTTAAGAGCATAATTGATAGTCTCATAGCATTTTTCGTTCTTGGAATATTTATTCGTTATCCTTGGAATTCAAATGAAAATTCTTTTCTAAATCAGGTGATTCTGCTTTAGTTTTCAAAAAAACTATAGAACTTGACACTTGCATAATCTTAAAAGATTGTATGCGTTACTCCTAAAACAATAATTACTCATCTAAGAGTAGAAAATAGCGCAAATATTCTCATTCTAATCAATAACCCCGCATATATGGATCTAATGGCAAGTTTGCCATATATTCCCGAAAACAGGGCAAAATGACAGAATAATAATGATGCGGTTTCCTTTTCTCTCTCTCTCAAAGGGGAATGCGGATCCATAAATATTATTAACCCTTCCTTGAGGAAGCTAATAATCTTTCCAATTTACGGTTCTCAAATTATTTTCCTATCCCAGACTAGAATACCCGTGTATCCTCATCCTCAGTTTATCATCAAAGATATTCTCTCTATTTGGCTAACTTTGAGAGAGACCCAGCCCAGGGATTCCTACTGGTATTAAGTAATAACAACATAATATCAATATCCACATCCACCACCTCCTTCCTAGACCATCTTCTTCGGGAAGTTGTGGTGAGGTCTAATAATGTCTTCAGAGTTTATCCCGGGGATATAAAGTTACACCCATCAAACCAAAAGGAAGAAGGGAGGCTAATGATAATCAATGAATTTCCTCTCTCTCTCTGTTGGATACTTCCTCGTCCAAAGTTCCAATAAGTGAAGAAGACGATGATGATGATGATGATGAGGGTGAATTTCGTATCCCTTTGGAATCTAGAATGTCTCTATTACACAACATAAGAAATCTCTATGCCAGTGTGTATCCTTTTGTCATTGCTGATAAAGCTTAATTTGTGTGCTTTTAGTCTTTCGTGTGCTGAAGTTTCAATATTTCAATAAATTAAGAGACACGTGATACACTATGTTTTGTTAGTAGACTTAATAGCAGCCGTAGAGGTAGAGATTAGTTAGTGGGTGGTAGGTCTCCTGCGATGTTCTCTGATGGCTGGAGTCGGGAGATAATAAGGTAGAGTTGCAAGTTTGAATTTACTTGGCTGGAGATAGGAATTGATTTTAATTTAGTTCATAGTCGGAGTTTCTCAAACTATTTCCAAGGGGTTCGCCCACGTCTTGAAAATTGCTGATACGAGGAGTCCTTTTACAATTAGGGGTTTAAGGCTCCTGCATCATCTAAGATAGGCGGTATTGTGCACGTACAGGAGGAAAGGGAAATTGATATTTAATTAGGTCCAATGAATTCACTGAGGAATGGGCAATTATCAAGCATTTGTTTGCTGGTTAGAGATAGCCAAAATCGAATCATTTCAGCTGTAGTGAGTACAAGGGGGATTTCAAATGGACATATGTTGGTGTTGGAACTGGAGAAGTGAATCCAATTCGAATAATGAAACTTTAAAAAAAAGTTTGAGCCCGATTTGAGCCCGAAAAAATTAACTCTGGCAATAAAACTTGTTTAATTTTATTTCCCATTCCCAGTTGCAAAACACCATCTCGATTCCCTCGCTCTTTTTAATAAGGATATTAGAGACATTAGCACATCACATCCCAAGTTCTTGTCGAGATCCGAGAAGCCCTGGAATCTAGATCCCTTTAGATATAACTACTCTTGGTCTGTATGCAAATTTCCCAAGACTTGAGCCCAAGGAAGACCAAACTCCATAACTTGAGGTTCTCGCTCTTTACAGAGAGAAAATAGGATTTCTCATGGTCGACTTAAAGTTGTGTATGGACTCTAGTGTCTCTCCGAGTCTCATCTCATCTCATACTCTCATACGCCACCAAAGTTGCCAAGAGAGTTTATATATTTGCATTTTAAATGGGCCACTTCCACCCATCCCGATGACAACAAGGAGGGTCCACCCTATTCAATTCCAACTTGGAGTTGGAGAGAGAGAGAGAGACAAGAGCCTTCTCAATCTCATTTCATGTCACTTTGTCAATTCAATGGGCTCCTTTTGTCTCCATTCTGTGGCTTGTTTGCTATCACCTTCTCACATTTTCAATATCCACTTTCCCCTCTAACTTTCCCCACATTCACATGCATAACCACTTGAAGACTATGCCAGAATCTTCATTTTATTCCATAGTACGAATCTCTATATTGTAGGCATAGATAGAAATGCAAAATTCAGGGACCTCAACATTCAAAAGTTAGCGAGCCCTTTTGGCAGGGAATATATACAGAGGGGGGCTTTCGAATTTACACGGTATTTATTAGAGCCGTAAACCTCGCTAGTAATTCGATAATCCGATTTATCAGCCAATATTTCTTGAACACATTGATCGCTCTGCTTTTACTAACTTCATGCACTGCCTTCTCTCTCATAAGGTCTCAATGGCCATCAAGATATTCTATTAATAGATAGAGCAAAACATATATTGCAAATTCAACCACAAACCACTAGGATATGCATACGATTTGATATCTTTGAATAGATGATCATTTCCAGAGGATAATGGTCACTTCAAAAAGTGCCATGTTTCATGTAAGCGTTATAAAAATTTCTTTATTTTTTATACAGAGTCTGAAAGAAGGGAGACGTGTTGGAAGAAATCCGAGGAAATGGAGACGAGCCACCAGATTTGCATAATCTTTATGCTAGTAATCGTGGCAGCAAGTGAAAGCGGACTTTCGCCAGATCTTAATCCCATACCACCACCACCTCCTGTAGCTGAGCCGCATCGGGGTAAGTTAAGAAAATATACTTTCCTAGTGATAGATTATTTCTTGGCCAAATTTGTGTTTTCCCCTACACAAGTTACACATGAAAGAAAATATATTATTTGATGTGGGCCTCTACTCATTGGAGAGAATTCTTAGTACAAGTTAAGGTTCACTAGTTAAACATTTAATCAAAGTAATGGATCGGCTTAATAATTCATTCTGGCATTTGGGAAAGCAACAGCAGTAGACTCGGGTCACGATTCTCCTATTTATTCCCGTGCTTATCTACTTCATACCTTTTTATCGCAATTTGTATGTGCCATCTCAGATGTGGGTCAGGCAGAGTTAGTAATCATCCTTCATACGTCTTCCTGTCCGGACCTTGGGACTAGGGCGTCATAAGTTGGGACAAGGAGAAGAGATTTTTTTGGCCAGAATTGGCAAATAAAACATATTAAGGCATATTTCCCGTATGTTATACAGCAAGAGAAAAGAAGTCGAGTCTGGCGGAAAAAGCTCTAACTTTTTTACACAGACATTTACAACATTTAGACTTGCTAATCAATCATCTTAGTTATGGGTACTTGTATATAATCTTGGTTAATAGGCGTCTCACTTTCGGATCTTCTGCGGGTGGAGCCTGTGCAGTATTTGTAATAGTGTCAAAATAATCTACAAAATACTCCTCGGCTCCTCAAAATCAAGACTTGGATAGAGGATCTTAATTTAATCGGTCGATTGATTCACAATCTATTAAAAATTACCCAATAGTTCTTCTCAAATAATTCTGAATCATCTGGTAGAGGTAGACTACAGATATAACATTTATCTAAACATGTCTCATTCAGTCATGGTCTTTCGCCTCTTTTTATCCCCACAGTTGTCGTTGACAGTAATCAGCTAATGGATATTTTCTTTGAAATGTAAATTGTACTATGTATCACAACATATGATCCATCAGATCAAATAGTTTCGGAGACATTTTATCCGAAGTTATAGCTAACACTAGCGTCCATTCTGAGCTGTGCCTTGAGCTACTACATACTGTTTTTACCCTATTCAACCAACATGACTTTACATGAAATGAATCTTCCCATAATACGGATAAATCCTACAAACTTAGAAATGAAAAATGTTGATATTTTTGACCAATCGCGACACAGAAAATGTACCCTTCAATATACATTTTTTCATGAATGAACCCCGTTTTGCCCATATATTCGAAAGTGTTTGAAACTCTGAAATCCTTACATCCTTTTAAAGTTTCGTATTAATTATATTCTACCTTACACTTCATATCACATACCTAAAACATTGTAAATATTATTAGCTTCCAGATCCAGAAAATTTGGATAAAACACGCGGCAACCATTGTTACTTTTACTCCAAGGGAAAGTTGAAAGGCTTTTTCCATCGAAATATACGAGTACTTTTACACTTTACGACATTCATTCCGTGAGACATCATTAATAATGTTATGCCATGCAGCACGAGGGCTTACCCCGTGGCTCCATACACATGAAACAAACATGACACACAGTGAGGTACATATAGTACAACCACCCACATTGGAAATATATTCATCTCCGAGCTTATTCTTCCCGGGTAGTGTGGTATACTTCCACAATGCATATATTCAGAGAGGAGGAATAAAAGCCCGAGTAATTTTCTACTTGATGTCAGCAATAAGTTTACACTTTGTTACATAGTCTAATGAGTCGCATGAGTTACACGTTGTGTTGGTTCCAACTGCTCAGAAATACATGGTAGAAGGTGTTAGTTCTAGTAGCACAAGGTGATAATTTGAAATACCTTAGTCGGTGGTAGTGGGGAATATTGTGATAGGTTTTATTATTACAATTCCATCTCATTTATACATTCTTGCCATTTCATTTCATACCAAGGATGGTTTATGAGTCCGAATCATCCCATTCTCTTAAGCATGCATGGACGAGGAGAGAAAAGGGGAACCGAAGGGTCTGGTTTATTTTATGCACTTCCCTACTTCCTCTCTTAGCAAGATATATTACCCATGGAACGTGTAAAGCGTTCAAGGTGTCGGCTGGTCCTCCGATTTAAAGAGATAAGACCAGGAATAGTCATAAAGTTCTTGGCTTTATTGCGGATTTCGGGGGAAAGTTATGCCCTTCATTAGACACGATTTATTTAAAATGTGGTCGAGGAAGGGTGGGCTTAGCCCGATGTATTTATGTCCTCTTGTATTTATGTACAGTCTTATAAATTTACGTATGTACGTATGTATGTATGTGGGTTTTAGGTATGTGTGTTGGTGTTTGTAAGGGAGATTTCGTATGTCTGTTTCCAGTTTCCACGCGTTATTCGGAAGTTGAGAGAAATCTGTGAAATTCTGGAATTCCATTCCATATGAAGCTCTAATCCGAAAGGCCACTCAAAGAGCTTGTTTAAACTCCCCGTGAAATCCAGAGGTTCCCAAGGCGTTCTTAGAACCAAAAGAGTTTGAGATTAAAGGCTGGGGTAGTCAGTAGTCCTTTAAGGGTGTCAGGAGCAGAGGTATCTCGACGAAGTTGAAGACAAAGGAGGAAATGGAAAGAAGAAGTAGATTATTGTATATGATATTAGTTTAGCCATTTTGGTTAGAAAATGGATTTTCGGGTTTGGGGAAATAGAGAGACGGAAAGAGAGGAGAGAGACTTTGGTACTTTGGGAGAATAATATGTTGTGCAGAAGTATGTCCTTAGAGAATAAAATGTCCATCCATCAGAAACAGTTGCCTTTTGGCCATGACATGCCTGTCAACTCCTGTTTTGTTTTATATATTTGCTCAGATAGGACAGAATCGTTTGGGACTGTAAGGAAGTTCCTTTTACATGTGCTACTATCTACGCATTGTTACGTTCCAAACTGTCAGTACAAAATGTCCCTCTCTTTTCTGTCCGTTGGCTATTTGTCTTTCAAGGTTTTAAATCGTGACTACAAACTTCCAATACACAGCAAGTAGGGAATGAAAAATCTGGTTGGGATTTGGCATGTGTTTGCGGATGCACGTCTGTGTTTATTTTTGTGTTTAAACTGAACATTCGGAAGTACCTCTAGCAATGGAATACCAATACTGCACTATGATGAATATGAATCGAGATACCTACACAGTTTGAACTGAGGAAATTAATCCATCTAGAATCTATTTTCGAGGACGCTGGTAGCAGTTTTGAGATGGATTAGATATCTTTATCTCAACCTTCATCTTCACCATCAATCAGAAAAGCCATCTAGAACGGATGAGTCACAAGTTGACAGCTTAAACTTTCCATTTCCTTGTTCGTTCCTCTCTGGATAATTAATGCACGAAAGGACGAAGCGCCTTCGGTACACAATCCAATGTCAGGTCATCATTCTATTAATTAATACATGGTTTTAAGGACATTAGCCATACTCTAAACTCTACTAAAGATAAAGTTCAGAAAGCCGACAGAGCTCTTTATTCAGATTAGCTATCAAAGTTTTCTTAATTAAAGGATACCTAAAGGGCTCAAGTCGTAACGTGTTTAATTTCCGAATACGTTCAAGACTGTTTAGAAAGAACCAAGCTCAAATCTATTCTATGACCTAGTCCAGATCTTCTAGATTCTAAGCTAAGATAAACCTCGTCGTGTACATTAGCTTATGACAGTTTCCGCGAGCTATTAACCTGTAAGCTTCACAGTTTCGAGAAGCCGCTGTCTAGAAAATTTATCTCGGAATAAGAATTCATAGGTATTAGCAACTCAAATGGAAACTACCTCCTACCCCGACAAGTCCCTATGAACTATGGAAAGCAGTGTGCAAATACGACCATACTGTTACACTGTTTTTTGCTTCGTACTAAAACTGCAAAATGCTATTTGACAACGCAACGGTAGACCGTAGAGGAGACCTCCTGTTTGCTCCACAAATGGACGAAGTTCCATCCAATGTTCCCCATGGGGTTACACATGCATTCATACATATCCAGAGGATGTCAATGTAACTTAATCTAGCGATTCTAATGTTAAATATTAATGTTCCCTTTGAGAGAGAGGGAAGGCCCGGGCTGGGTGAATTAGGTCAGCAGGAGGTGGTTATAGGGTTATGGTGGATTGAAATTGGAAGGAAAGAGATAACCGTAATCATAAACCCTTAGTTGAAATAAAATGGATCTCACAACAATAATCGGCTCCGCTGAATTCCCCGAGAAAGCACGTCCTTCTCGTTTGTTTCATTTTAGACATTCAATCCCATTTCCTCGGGACGTTTATAGGCTCCTTCATTTTACCTCTAGCTGATCCTACGCTTTCCCCAGCCTCCTATGCATACTGGCAATAGGTATTATGCAAACTAAAAGGAATTTATTCATCTGACAAAAGAGGACGGGAGTTCTGTGATCCTTTTCTACACAATTTTAATCCACACTCAGATGATACATGCTCGGAGATATTTCTAGGATTAAAGCTAGTCCATTTGCGACCATTTTTTATGCATACAATTGAATAGCATAAAGAACTCAATGAACTTGACGTGTTTTGCATCTTCTTAAAGTTAATGGACATTCTGTAAGCTCTTTTCAACATTTCGACAATTTTGTTTCAAAGGAAGTTCTTACTATCATTAAATAATGTAAAGTAACTAGAGGCATAGTGGAAAGCATGTGCTCCTCCAAGCAACTCTCTGAAACTCTATGCATGACCAAGATTTCGAAATCCTCCACCCCCTCACTCTGCACATCTACCTTTTATCCATCTTAAGCTCTAAAAGAGCCCAAGAGACATGAGAGAGAAACCAATTAGCCAAATGTGAACTCAATTTTCTTTTACCAGTTAATGTATAAAAACTCACCATTCAATTTCCCCAAGAATGAGGTCAAAAGATCCCAACCTCTCATCTCTCTCTAAGCTGCCAGTCTCCATCTACTTTCTCTTGTCTTCCCAATCGGATGCATGTGATGCGGAATGGAAAGGGCAATCTCATTTTTCACCTTTTAGCTAATGCATCTAGTAGTACAATTGAACCGAGTTGTTTGTGGATGTAGACCTGTCAGTTAGAACTTGTGCAAATCCTACAGGCCAGGGACACACAGAGAACAGCTCACAAATAACAAAACCCGAGCTTTGTACTAATCCTCGTTCACTCGAGGAAATCAAGAGTCTGTGCAACTCTAGCACAACTGGAGATTGGAGACAAATTGGATTTTTTTTGCTTATACATTCAACCTTGTATTGTATTCTTTGGCAAACAGGGCCGGAAGGATGCCATTTTCCAGGGAGATGGGAAGGAAATTGGTTCCAATCGGGTGTTCACCAAACCATTACAATCACCCGTAATACAATCAACACCAAGGGAAGATGTCTTGAGGCTGATGGTGAAAAGTACCTCGTCCTCAACGAGTAAGTAATAGCAACTTTTACCTCTATATCATATTTCCACCTCCACTTTCCTAAATGGAGAAATGAGCCTCAGATTTTCACGCCAATTTACCCAACTGTCCAACTTTTAGCAGCTTCTGTGAATCCCACTCCTCCTGCAAGTGGTGGGTGAATAAAGGGCAAAAGTTACCTCAATCGCCAATCCCCTGCCATTCTGATCGGCACCGAGATCCGCATGAAAGTTATTGTAGTCCGTTGAATTCAATGCTGACTCTCTATATTGTAGGTAGTTTATAGCCAGAAGTTGTAGAGAATCACGGGGATAGAAATAACTTGTTTTTTTCTTCCAGTAATAGCTCCCTTGAGAAATCGGGTTTTGGTAATTTTCCGAAGCCCTTCTGAACCTCGGGAGAAAAGTCGGATTTCAATTAAAAACTACTTCTCAAGTTTTGTCCCCAACCGATTCGGAGCAGGAGGGAGTTGTGCACGTGGAGTTAATGGTTAAAATCCGAGCTTAATCTCCCTCAATGGAAAAGGTTTTAAAAGTGTCCCTTTTATAAAGCAGTCAGGTAGGAGGAGAGGTTTGTGTACAGGCTATGAAATAAAATGTAAACGGGTTAACTGATATCCTGAGAAGGAAAACAATTTTATATTTCTCTGGGCTCAAGCTTGATAAGCCGTTCATTAGTAAGTTGGAAAGCCGAGTTGAATTACAGCCTTTGGAGTTTAGACAAGCTAATTGCCCCCTATTGTATTCAGTAATTGTGAACCCCCTGTCTTCTGGTTGAAGATAAACTGACTAACTACCACCTCTTGTATTACCTCGATTATACTCTACTCCATGCATGTTCTATGTTGCCTATTGTGCATTAAAGTAAAATTAGATTAAAATGGATGAGGACAGCATTAAAATAGTAAATTAGGGTGATGTTCTGCATTTTTAATCCATTAACTTTGTGAATAATCTGAATTAGCAGTGGTAGTAACTCATTTAAACTACCTAGAGGTTAGGGTTGAGGTTTCCCTTGTTTGTGAAGGGATGAGTCTCTCGTGGATTTTCATTTATTTAATTATCCATCCTTTGCGTGCTTCTTTCCCTGTCAGTATGAGGGGATTGTCAATTGTCAATAGTGTTGGGTAGTGTGGTTTATTACTGTCCTGGAATAAGCAGAGCTCATTTACAACCACACTGATTGCTGGAAATGGGTGTGGCGGCATGTGTCTGCTTCTGGTTTTATGGTTGACGTGTAACGAATGTGATTGTACACGAGTTGTGGTGCTAATTACTGAATGTCATGTTCAATTTATGAAATGAGGAATGCCTCACTACTTCCCTTCGGACTTGTGCCAAACCTAAAGTTGTTTTGATTTATTGGAATTCCAGGCGAGAGAATTGCTTCAGGTGTGTCGTGTTCCATGAGAAGCATTATAATTTACTACAGTATAAAGAAAGTGAGTTAATTCCATGTTTACATGACAACGGAATCTCGTGAATTATGTGTTGCTGATTCAGTTATTGTTTTTTTACAGCCTTTTGCGTCCCTGATAGAAGATCGATCCGAAATCTTTGTTCAACAATCACCGGAGATGCGAACCTTTTTGCAATGTTCAGGATTGACGCGGTGCCTATAGATTGCCCCTTTCGAGCCCCTATGAGCTTCACATATAACCGTGGGCATGGGGAGTGTCGCTATCCTGTCTCTGCAGTAGAGTCTTGTATACAATCATCCCGTTTGCTTTTTAATTACCAAGCTTGTCCAGATGTCCCTGGAACTGAGAGCACAGGTTTGTTGGGATCTATGTTTGCACTTAAGGAAAGCGAGAATTTTTGGGGAGTTTCAGTCTCCGGATATTAAGAGGAGAGATTTTTACAGACCCAAGGACCTAGAGCCACTTGCACTACTGAGCCTTTTAGTTCCTAAGGGATATATTATACTGCAGCTGATGATATTGCATTTCTTTTAGTGGAGGAACTGCAATGTCTCGCCTCATGGAAGGAGGGATCGTACCGATACCTAGTAGGATTAATCCAATACAGACACCACGCCTCTTACGAGGAACGATTCCGGTGCTTTGTATATGAAAAAGTGAAGAAAGGGTTGGGTCTCTTGGGCCAAGGATTGTATGCAAATAATGTACGAAGCTCACCATTAACTTTTAATTCAACATCCTCATCTTCCTCAGCCTCTTCGGATGGGAACGTCATGTTCCGTGTGGCTCAGTCTGGAGATGCAACGTGCAATGGACTCACCCCTTACGAAGGATCTAGAACGATGACTTTCAGACGAGGTAAGCTGGGACCGTGGCATCGAGATGATGAATTACTACTCCCTTAACTATTATTTGTAGCTTACTATACGTAGGCTGAGTGACTTTAGAAATTTCCTGCTCCTACTTCCAGACATTTTTTAAAGGGAAAAAAGTATCATGCATAATTATAGCTAATTTAAAACTTTTTCTTGTATTCTGTTGAGTTTGCTGGGATTCATTATTCATTAAGTTGAGAGCTTGTATAGTTGACTCCAGTTTATAAAAGGAAGGGGAGGGGAACGTCAGTTGCTACTTCTATTCTACCTAATATGCCCTTCGTCTGCCTCAAAGTTACTCTCAAACTAAAACTGTTTAGAAGGACGAGGAGGAGGGAGGGAAAGTAGTAAACCTGACCTTCGACCTTGGACTTGTCATGTCGATTCTGTTTGAAAATAAATTCCAATTTCCAATTCTAAGCTCTTCACGAGGTGCAAGGCTTACACAGGCTGAACTGACAGGAGTAAACAGACATTTCCATTATCTTTCTCTTATACCCACTAAAAGCATCGAGATTCTGGATTTCTAGGAATCGATAAAGATTTCCCACCTAACTGCCTGCTCCCTAGAACCACCATACCGCATCACAATACCCACGGACCTTGCAACATCAACACTTTCTTACAACTACATTCGTACATTGAGATACAAGTTCCCGAGATAAAAAAAATCCTCGAGATTCGTATAAAAACCAGGCAGTTGGTCGTTACATAACAGACCTTACTTTCTCTGTATAGATCTTGTCTAAGTAATTCAGAATTCCTCCTTATTTTTTGCAGCTTTTCCTCCTAAACTATGAAGAGAGAGAAAGGATGGAGGATTTTTTTCCCTCTCCGCTATTCTATTCTATTCTGTGAGTTGTGAGAGTCTCTGCACCTTTTTACAAGTTAGTTTCTCGTTTTGCACGAGTGTTAGGTTTGCTTAAGGTTTAGAAAAAGAGAATAGAATAAAAAAGTACAAGTAAGAATGGATGGGAGTTATCCCAGAGGAACCATTTCAACACGGTTCATTCCAATCGAAAAAGACAAACAAAAACTAAACAGCTATATGCTCCTTCTTATAATACGCTGCTGTAACTTACAAGCATTCTGCCACTACGTCAACCGAGCTTGGGAGGAAAGCTTGGCCTGGGAAAGTGATAATATGCCTCGCGTTTGAATGCATGTATGCCAGAAAATACAGGTCATTGTTACCATCTACTTTCCAAAGGATGTATTCCAGTATTGTGTCGTAGGCCACGGGGGAGCAACTGGTCATGTAGCTTTATAGAAATGAGTATTTTAAATATTTTCCTTCATGAACCAGTTCAGCAAGGTGCATACTTCGTATCCTTCGGTTTCTAATCTCCAGCTTGTTTGAGAAAAGGGTCTGCAGGTCAGTATTTTTTAATCTGTACATGTGGCTCGTAACATACATGGTTTTAGAGGAAAGGGTTGAGCGAGTTTTATTTACTCAACGCATTAGACAATTTGACACTGACTGCCGGTATAAACTTGGGCAAAGAGATGGAGAGAAAGTGAAAGGATGTAATACAAGAAAGGAGGTGGGCATTCGCTCAGGAGTATGGGAGGCTCTTGTCGAGACTCAAGAATCTAGGTATTTATGTTGTTTATGGCAGCTCAGGTGGGCATCATCAAATTCTATTAAGCTGAGAAAAAAGGTACTTGGTAGCAACATTTGGGAGTCTATATTTTCCATCATACTCCGTAAATATTTCCCATACTGTGTGAGTAGCAAGAGCTTTTATCACACACATAAAATCATTGAGCTTTAAACACGTAATTCGTAATTGCATAACTACATCCCCATCATTGATAAGTTTCCTAGAAATTCTAGTTAAGATCTGCTTGAGACTTCAAGGTTAGTCTGTACAGTAGTGCACTAATTTACCCCATCCATCAGTTCTGAGACTAGAAGTATAGATTATGTTGTACGAAATGCCAGTAAGCTCTTCGCCCCAGCTTCTTCTTAATAATTAATTAATGTCCAAAAGTATTTGAGCATTAAAGCCGCTAATACACTGATGACTGAATGTGTCTTTCAATTTGTGTTAATGTTTTACTAAAGTTTTGATGCAATCAGTGGTTACTTTTTGTCTTATTAAAAGTTCGTGCCCAGCCTAAAGGGTTAAGATATTTAGTAGGAATTGGTTTACACAAATTGTGAGAGCATTTACAAATGGTGTGGTCGATTCCTGGGGCCTTCTTGAGGGAGCTTTTTCATCGATTTTATTGTACAAGATTCTTTAAAACTGTACTTGATACTAGCATGACTATTTTTTAACCAGTTTGGAATTGCTTAGATGACCTCTTTTTATGCTTATCCCTCATTCCGATAATTCTTGACAGAATTCAAAACAATTACTAAGCACTACTTAGACGGAGAATTGCGGCTGATCTGGCATTACATCCAAATTTACACTAAATAAGCTTTGATAACATCGACGTCATAAATCACCAAAAAATAAAAAATACTGGACAAATATAAGACAAACTACAATGTTGAACTGTTGGAACTTAAAAAATGGAATTTTTTTACCCCTTTAGCACAGCAAACTAAGCCCTGTTACTTCCCATCCTGGCTTCAAATTCAGCCCCGCTGGCACACCCTGGACCAAAGGACAACATTTATCTTCGACTCCAGCACCATGAAAGTGGTCAACGGTTCATCTTCAGGAGATTCTGTTGGCAATGATCCCAACACTTTGACTAGAACGGCTGTCTGCTCCCAAATCTTGGAGAATCCCTCCTTGGATGAATTCACCCTCGTTCTTCACACCACTTCTGCCCAATGGTCAGTTATTCCCTTTCTCATGGACCTTGTCTCTCCTAATGCATTTCGACTTCTTCAGCTCTGGACTAAGATAGTGGTACATAAATCTTGTACGTACGTAGAAACGTGGAGAGAGAACTTTTAAAAGTCAGGTCAGGGTCAACTGTTCGTGAATATAATTTTTTAGACAGTAACGGCGGAGTATAAATTGTTACGAGCATAAGCCCACGGAGTTAACATGATTTAAGGCCCTGCTATGTTGAAAATTACAATAAGGAGATATGCCGCGCCGGGATAAAGTCCAAGTACAGTTTTATTTGCCAAAAGCCTCCGAATTTGAAAGTTGATGAAGCCAATAAGTAAAGAAGAAAAAAGCACCATAGGTTATTCCCGTGTCTCTTCAACCATGACATGGAATCAGGGTAGCCGAGGCTGGAGGGCCGTTTCGGTTTTTTCTGCCTGACAGAAGGGCAAAGAATGATAAATGGACTTGCTAGCAAGATAAACAGCAGAGGATCAAAAATGTTCTATGTGCCCAGTCCGCCTGTTCTTGTCTCTCCTTGGGAGGTTATTGTGTCTATTTGTATTGTTAAATCGTTAAATAAGGAGTTAGTGCTTTTAGCAGAAGATGACTGGTCATATTGTACACAGTTTAGAGGTATATATACGTGTTGGATATTTTGTCGTAGTTTTCTTGTAATACGCGTTGTTTTTGCCAAGACAGAATAAGGGTGGAAGAATATTCTACGACGGGGGTGTCAGATATTGTGTTTCTAAACAGAGTGTTTTCATGATTTGAACTAAAGCATTTGTCAGCAGAGTCAGAGTCATTCATAGGGTTGATTAATGGAAATTTTACGTGGTTGAATTTGTAATTTCTGTTTAGAAATCTGTACTTTGTAAATAGCAATTGATTGCTTGTCGAGTAAATATCGCATTTATTTCTGAACCTATCAAAACGTGGGTCCGTTTTTGAATTTATCGACAATTTTTTATATGGCGCAATATAAAGTTAATTTTCTACGTATTTATTGAATGTAGCCGCAACGGGTTCGTATGTACAAGAATTTTTCGACGTGACACTCACGTAGTTGAGCTTCAAATTGGGACAACAGCTCGACAAGCCGATGACGCTTGTCACCCTTCAAATTTCAACTCCAATCAAGTTAACTTTATCACCCTTACAGGTACGGTTATTGTTGTTAAAACTGTACTTAAAAATTTAAACTGCAGCTGATTAAAGTTACCAATGACAAATGTGAATGCTCGTAGTATTTGTTACAATAGAATCAAATTTTTTCAGTTATCAATTCTGGGAAGAAAAGGTGCCCCAAACTTGGTCACTTGGGGATAACCAGTTTAGTTCAAGATGGACGAAGGGTCAGGGACGGTTGTGTTGGCGGATACCATTCGCTTTCAGTTGGCTGTAGTCGGGGAGACACAATGGAATTTCGAACCGGTTGTTCTGACACAGAGATGATTTCAGGTGGGCAGATTAATATAATTAATTATAAGCCTCAGTATAAGGGAAAGGCAAAGAAAATCTCATGAGCATTCGATATTGTAAATTTCAACACCCCAGAATACTCCTGCCATGGCTGGTGGGAAGAGAAAGGGACGAACTACCTCATTACAACCCCCTCGTCCTCCGGGTCCCGAAGTTCACTAGGAACTCGAAAATATTGCTTCATATATAAAGAGATTGCAATGCCCATGGAATCAAAGACATATCAAGAAAAACTCAGTAAATCAAAGGGTTACACTGAAGACGGGATTTCTATCTTCAGTAAAGAAGACCTCGTTGACGCTCCTAGCGAATTAGGAACGATCTTTCAGTTTTCAAGTATCGCTGATTCATGCAGAAGGGACGTTTCTCCAGGAACTGAGGGCTTTTTGGCGTTCAATGTTACCAGCAAAGGTAGAAATCATTTTTGTAACCAATCTTGAGATCATTAGATCGAGTGGCTTTTATTTGGCTTACTTTTCAGATTTTTAATAGAAAAATAAACCAGAAATTTAAAGCTGGAAGCCTGAGACGTGTTTTTTATGTTTTAGGACGGTGCACAGACATATCAGGGTCATCAAGATTGCATACATCTCAAAAAATTGTATGGCCATTTGCCATCGTCTGCAGTGTCGCATTCCATCTGCAGCTGCTGAAGTTGCAGCTTTAACTTTCTGGGAGTCTTGATCATATTATCATCATAAAGAAGGATCAATTGATAGGGCAGCCAAGGAGAAGATATTGAATCAATTGAATGTAGAATCTGCAAAGACTGCTAGAAGAAAGAACAAGGAATTAGCCCAATGATAACGACTGAGAGTGAACAGGGTATAAAAACACGTATGTATACTAAACCAGAGGTACTCTTTAATTTTGACACATTTTATGGAAGCACTTTAATTTCTCACCTGTGATACACAATTCGTTAAAGTATTGTATAGAATAAAATGTTAACCTAAGATTAGAAGTAAATAAATAATATTAAGACCTATGCATACAATCTTTATTATAAGAATAATAAGAGCAACGGTACTATCTTCCATTTAATTATTACAATCTTTCAGTTTCATATCCCATATCAATATGTGCATTAGGAAATTTTGAAATGTGGACGGAATTTTTAATAAAAGTTCATACTTGATTCTAACAGTTTTATACAACTAACTAACCTAATTAACCTCTCTCCCTGACATTCATTTTTATCAAGGATTGAATAGTCCAAGCGTTTTTATTCGACTAAAATTATTTCAATTCAAGTAAACTTGAGAGTTAAATAAATTTATCATAGCAATTTTAAACAGTTATCGAACTATGATTGCATGCATCGCTATTTTGTAGCATTAACATCGGGATAATTTAACAAATAAGAGTAAACAGACATTCTACACATATATATAGACATTTGACAATTATAAATTATGTCACAGCTCCATTCAGTTCCTACTAAAAGCAGTTCATAAATTTCATACCCACCGAATCTCAATTATCTCTCTCTCTCTCTCTCTCTTCTCTCCAGCCAGCCTCAAAGTCCCAATCATCAATCCAAAGTTGACCACGATCCAGTGGGTTTCCGGCCACAAACCTAGCGGAGACCACATCAGGACCAAAATGAGTCTCTCTTTCCTTTGGAGTGGAATTGAGCAGAAGTAAGAACACCTACCTCTGCCAGTCTACATTATAGTACTAAATACATCCTCTTCCAAAAAGCTCCCGTAGCCTATATATAGCACGCTCCATAACCCTTTTATAGCCCTTCATACATCACACAATCACAAGCTAAGGCATACCTCCACAGAGCAGTTTAATAAGAATCCTAAATGATGGGAAGAGTCCGACCGTCTACCTCACTTGACTTCAGTGGTTCGTGGGCCTAGACGGAGGTGGTTTCTGTAGAGACACACTTGGAAGAGTAAACTAGGATTTCACTGATCTTGCAAATCTCCCACTTTCTCCTCATCTCACCTCTTGACTTTTTGGCCACCCAGTCCCTTTAACAATCCTATATTTAAGCTTTAGCCTTATCATCATTTTCATCGGAGCATCTCTACCACCTAAGCGCTCCAAATCCATGACCTTAAAAAGTACATTCATGAGCCCACAGGCCGATCGTAAGTCAAATACAACCGGGTAAGAAAGCGCCGTCAATTTGTGAGAATTTGGAGCACAATCTGTCAAGTTTAGTTTGCCTTGATGACGATGAGAGGAATTGAAATTGTGAGTGAAGTGGATCCTTCATGAGTTCAAATCCACCAAGCCAACAATAATCCGAGCAGGCAAGCTAGAGCTCTGCCAATTCACCAAATAACTTATTCTCGGGGATGTCTTTTATTTCATAGTTTATAAACTTTTGATCCCATTGAGTTAAGACATTAAGCTGGATTGGAAGGAAAGGGAAATGTATTAGATAAAAGTTGAGAAATGACATGGAGCAGCTGAGAATGGAGAAAAGGATGATAAAAATATGGAAAAAATGAGGAAATAAATCGATGAGTCCTTTCTGGTAAATGGCAACTTTTCCACCTGAAAGGGTTCCTCCTGAGGGAGAAGGTACATAAGGGCCATGAACGGTATTGGCAACCTAAGAACATTTCCACAGCTTTTGGTATGATTTGCACTATACACACTTCATCTTGTGTGTGTGTGTATGTATTTCTATTTTATACATTACCCCAAAGAGTGTTGAATGCACGTACAGCATATTGGCCCACCTCGGCTCAGCTCATCCGAGTTCGGATGAGATTCCTTACTCTTTTTTATGAATTTCATGGAATGTTCGAACTGCAAGTGTTAGTAGTGTAGAAGGTAGAAAGGATGTGCAAAAATATTCTGTGACCAGTCAACCGAGTTAATGCTCCAAGTATGCTAGGATGGATGGTATGAGGGTTCTGGATGGTATGACTGGATGAAAAACCCGGGCACAAATGCTAAAGTATCATTGAGGTATGTCGTTTTGAAATTTAGATTTTCGATCTCTCCGTTCATATTTCTTGAGGCATAACCCGTCCTTATGGCTAAATCTCGAGGAATGGTTTTGTAGGCAACTCTTTGTAAAACTTTTAGGAATTCCGAGTAGGGAGTATTAGAGGGAAATGTTACATTTGATGTTTGCGGTTAGGCTCGTCTCGAATACTTTGGAAGATTCCATCTTTTATTTGTAAAATTAAAATTTCTAAACAAGAAATTTATTTTGACAAAAAATAAAAACCATCACTAAAAGTTTAACCTTGCATTGATCTTGATACATTTTGTAATTTGATTTTTTTTAATTCATGCGTGATTCAAAATCAAACACATGAAATCTTTAATACTCTGATGACTCTGATTCTCAAAAACCGATGCAAGTACATACGCAACAGCAGACAAACAAGATTCTCACTCTCCCAAAGCCTCTCTGGAAGAAGACTACGATCTTCAATGTTATTTATTTAATAGGATTACCCAAAGAGCTCAGTGTCATTGCCAAACAGGCAGTAAAAACCGTGTCTAAATGGGCCACATAAAGCAATGGCAGTAAAAACAAGCTGTCTTTTCAAGCAAAACACTAAAGCTGTTGCAGTAAGTGTGTTCATTCCATTACTTGTATTACCCCTGGACTTCAGTCCTCACTTCACAATTCTTACACAGTTTGAGCAGTGGAAAAACCTATACATAGTAAACGGTAATTCAAATTCACATCGCTTAAGAAGATGAGCCCCCGAGATACAGCCTTCCTATCCTTATCTTCTACTCCCTCGTTTTAACGACAAATCCCCTTCTCAGATCCGAGAAACGCTGAATCCGAATTCCAAAATGCATTCAGTATTTCACTAGCAGCATCGTTTACCTTGAATTCTCTGAGAGAACTTCACTCCTCATAATGTGCATACGATACGAGATGCGATTGTATTGAAGTACTCACACCCACCCCGAAAAATGCGGGGACGCAAGGGATTTTTTCCGCAAAGAAATGCACCTAATCTCCCTGCAACTATGTGGTAATATAATAAAAGTTATTCCTTCACTTGGATAGATCTAGAGTTCTATATAGAGTTCTAGATTGTTATGCCACTGAATTCTAATAGACACTTGTCGTTGTACACGTTTTATTTTTATTGTTAAAATATGCTCACATCCCTGAGTCGTGGGTGGGAGGCGAGTGGTACTTTTAGTCCAACTTATTCCCTACTTTGGAGCTAAATGGTTGAATTGTCTCGGAACTTTGGAATGATCTTCAATCGTCCTTTTGGGAAGGGAAGAATGCATAAAGTTGCCTGGATTCTCATAGCTTTTGACAATATGGAGTAGTTGGTGGTGGTTATTGACTTTGAGTACCATGTATGTCTATGTTTTACGCATACTTCGTCTCTAGTTACATTCGGTACAACTCGATGCAAACGTCGCTGGATATCATCGAAAATTTTCGATAGTAGACTAAAGCTCGTACTTATTCTGACCTTCTGATGTATTAGCCAGTGTAGTAGTAGCCATATGAAAATAGAAAAATCTATCGACTCAATAAAGTCGAAATAATCTAATGGACTGAAAGTCACATTGTTCAATAATTCAATAGATCCCTCTAGCCCATTTACTCCTATTGAAGGACTCGGAGGTGGCATTTCGTAAAAAGAATTTAGGACCCGTTTTGTTCATAATTCAAAGGATGTTACAGACAACATCTGACCCGGAACATCACATCCTAACTCACCTAACTTGGAGCTTATATACAAGAACCAATCATATATAATGTAGTAGCTCCAACCTAGTCGTAAGCCATGGGGCTATCAACTCTAAACTATGAGAGATTACAAGGTAGGCAGAAAGCCCATATGGGATACATACACAAGCCCATCAAAGTTATTTCCCTTGCGAGTTGCTCCTAATCGGATTTTTACGGGATCGTTTAACTAAATCGGTTTGGAGAAAAATTGAAACTAAACTGGGCTTTTTGATGTTTTTATTATAATAGAGAAGGCTGAATTATTTATGCTTGTGGAGGCATGCCGAATTAAAGATTTATTTAGTCTTCCCTACACATAAGTCCTCTTCTATCTTTCTACTACATCCTAACTATACGTTCCTGACAAAAAAAATTATGATCCTCATCATGTGCATATGGACCCAGTCCTACATAGTCAGTAAGTCCTGAGAGGAAAATGCTACAGTCAACTTCGCAATAGTTGTAACAGTCCTTCAAAGATTGTGAGAGGACTTTACGCAGAGAAAAAAAAAGTTGCAAGTTTCAATATGCAAATCAGTACTTAAATATAACTGGTCTTGGCAGTGATTCTGAATTCATTCATAATTTCATATAATAAATAAGTAGTAGAAGGTTCTGATACTAAAGTCAGAGATTCATGTCGTGGTTTATAATTTTATTTGAAATATAAGTAGCATATTTAAAATGAAATAAATCCTTTTTTGAGACATACCTAGTGTCTGAAAAATTACACACGGGCTCCTACAGTTCTTAATAAATCCCTGTACTTCTTTGGGACCAAAGACGAGTCAATTAACTTGTCTAAGAAAATGTTGGCATACATCCTGCAATTCGAATTTCGACATAGGCTCGAAGAAAAGCAAAGATTATAATAATATGCGAAAGTAAATGTTGTAGAAAAGGTCCTAAGAATTTGAAACCAGTTTTCTTTGCCAGCATCGGACATTCTACTACTACACGAGTATAATATGATAGGTAGTCTCTATATGACATGTAGAATAATACAATATAATAATAATAATCCTAATACTCGTGAAAAGTTATGGATACGATGGTATTATATTAAATAGGCCCACTGCTGCATGGAGGTAGTGACAGTTGGAGAAAAATTTAGTGGGACGCTGGGAAATTTATGAAACTCTTGGAGAGAGGAAAGGAAGCTATTTCTATTCATGATGGAACTTCTAATGGCTTTCTCCAATTCTCATACATTTTACAATCCTCTTCTGGTCCCGACTAACATTTCTTCATAACTAGCTGCTCCTTCTTGTAGTATACAGCAATTGTTAAAACTTAAGTCACTCATTCCATTCCAGTTCACTGCAATCCTTAGGATGTTTTTAATTTTTGATGTTTAAAAATCATTTAAATTAGCCTCAACGACAAGTTTGAAACAAGATAATTGTCTACTACACCTGAGACCTGGATTATGATATTGAGTCGGTGTTGTGCAAACACAAAAGAAATACCAAGTATCCTTCGATTATTTCGAAATTTGCTAGAAACTTCTCGCAAATTGCAGAAAAGCTTATTCAACCCTTTGCGTTTAGGTTTTACAAAATTTATTCTATATATTGGGACAGTGTATATTGGCCACAATAATGCTTAAGCCAAGCCTCAATACATGTTTGCAATAGTTTTGAACAAAGAAGGAGCCCAAGAGGGACAAAGAAGCTTTTATTCTCCACACAACTATCGTATCATCCATACATAACACACCTTAGGTAATTTAAGCTAATGCATTTGTCACGGTTGAGGGTTGTGTGGAATCCCATTTCCTAAATCATTCCTCCGATGTCTCCTCAACACGCAACAAGGACAACAGAGAACAAATACAAGTTACATGACTAAACTCACATTGCGTGGCCATGCTCAGCCGAACATTCTATAACTTATGGAATACACAGGCCCATTAGACTCTTTACAACATGAGCTCCTGAATTCCACAACATATCAGATATTGAAATTGAACATGCCATTTAAATTGAATGAAGATATGGAAATGTTGAATGCTAAATGTCTTCATTCCAACTTCCCACTTCATTTATGGATTACTGAACCTAGATCTATTGCCTCGCTAGCTACTTACTTAATGTACTGGCCTACCTCGGGAATCCCACGGCTGGACACATCCGATGGGGAATTGGCATGTCAAGGGAGCATTCGGTGGATTGGATGTCTTCACAGCTTCGGAATTAACTTTCGCATGCAAAGAACATTGTGACTTTGGAGCTACTGTGTTATCATGTCCGAATTCAAGTTTGTAAAGTTTTGTACCTGTAGTTGTACTGTTTGTATTTCTAAAGGGATCCAGTTGGGCGTGGTTGAAATATAGAAATTAAATTGATTGAACGTTTCAAGAGAAGCCCATATGGTACCAATGGATTTATATATCTCTTGATTGAATGAACACGTAATTAAATGTTAAAATTGCTTTCAATTATGAGGGGAAATCTCTGTAATCAATTGTCTTGTAATAAAACGATTTCCAATTCATCAAGTTCTTTACCAGGTTAACGGCAAAAGAATTTTGATCAAAAACTCATTCAATTCAGTTTAATTTACAAGGATTAAATTTGTATGAAAACTATTCGAAGTAATAAATTAAGTTCCCATAACTTTCATTGAGACTGACCTTATTCCATTCCCCGATAGTTTGCTATCATCACTGACAGAGAAAAGTTATGAGTCTAGTTTATTGATTGACCAAGTTTGAACACAAAGGGTTACCTTGCCTTCTTACTTGAATAGTCTAGACTGATGAAGTTGCGGGCCTTATCTCATTAAATGGCCATGGAACGGAGGAATTGAACCCCATTCAAACATCAGTTAGTCAGTAGTGTCCCAATGAAATGGACACACAAGTCCACAAATAAGGGAGAATTACGGTTGCGTACATCCACAGTTTTCATACGGGAAAGTCAAGACTGGAGAGTGTATATTAGTGGGGGAGAGTGCGTTTTACGATCTTCAGGATAGCCTCGTCACTGCCAATGACATGGAGATGAAAGAGTCAGATCTGACTGACAATAAGAAGAGAAACTCCGGAAATAAAAGACCAGGGATGGAATTTTTGATTTCCCCATGAAAAATAAATGTGACCCATTCCAACTTTATTTCATCGTTTTTCCCCTCCTAAGAATAGCAACTTGGCCCTGTGTCTATAATATTACAATGGTCAATGGGCACTCTCTTAAATTCCCGTTTTATTACCAGGAAGGCCGGACGGGACAAGAATCAAAAAGTCAAAGATAAAGGAAACCTACCGTTGGCGATAAAAACGGAGGACAGTTCAGTTGCTAATGTAGAGAGCAAGGGAAACTGGTTGAATAAATTTGCTACTTTTCAAAATAAAATTCATAGTTCTGCCCAAATAAAAAAATTGGCATTGACAACTAAGCCTTAAAGCTTGAATGACCAAAGTCTAATGTATTTCTAAGATATTGTCAACACATTTTTTATGCATTTAATAAATGCAGCGAGGCGAGGTCTTATTACTCTGAATCAACTGCCCGATTATGCACCAGCTTCAGCAAATGTCATATTCAAATTCGGCAGTTTCCTCAAAAGATAGTGAAGCTCTTGCTCGTCATACCGGTCATGGGAAATGGCCCTGTCCATTATCGTCAAATGCTGGAGATGAGGGAGATTATCTGCAATGCATCTGAGACACCAGTGAGGCCTGAAAAAAGGTGAAGTAGCTACCGTTTCAAATACGCAAGGGAATACATTTTCAAACACCTTTTGACTCATACCTTTTCAAAACCTTTATATCATAAAGAAAAATGAACAAGTAAATAAAATATAACTAACCCCAGTTCTTGGCAAGTTAACTTCAATGACAATAGCCCTCGCAGCTCGTCGATTCCAAGGTGAAGGGAGTAATTTGAGAGGGTCCAGTGTGTCCCATGTTCCGCTTCGATTCGCAAATCTTTCAAATCTATTTTAATACCAAATAATATTGTACAGAATACAACTTCATAAACGGATTTTTTTTTACTACGAATGAAGTAAATACCTTTGAGCAAAGCAATATTAGGAGTCACCCTAGCCGAGTCTAACTGAGCCCGACCATTAATAACTGGAACTGGGACACAGCAGTCACAGTTCAATCGGTTTTCAATCTTAGTATTCCTTTGCAACTCAGACATTGGGATTCCAGTGACTCCTGAGTCGGAAAGAGCGAATGAAATGGTCACTCTCAAGGCTTCAAGTTTGGGCCATCCTTCACAAATGATCTCCATAACCTTGTCAGACACCTTCTTCATCATAAATGTTTTCAAGTTGGGGAAAACCGCCACGAAGTTCTTGAGAGTTTTGAAAATCTTTTTCATAGGGTGGGACCCGGTTCCAAAGTTTACAGCAAGGTATCTAACACTAGGAGCTGTTTTAATCTCCGTAAAGTTCATTAGAACTGGATTCACGTGGCTCAGTTGGAGTTTCTCAAGCCGAGGAGCGTTGGCCACGATGGAATCTACGCAAACAGGCCCGGCCCAATGTGACAATCGGATCGTCAACAACTCCCTCATTGTTGTAGGTAATTCGAATATCAGACTGATGTCATGCTGACTCCGTAGCTCCATGTATTCCATTGTAGGAGCCACATTTTCTAGGAAGCAATTAAATGTATGTTGCCTTACATCAATAGCCAGCTCACATTCGATAGTCTTTAAGTTTCTCAATTTCTTTTCAGCCAAGCTCCCAAATGCTTGATCATCAAGTGACTTCAAGGCCAGGAAATTCAGATTCTCAAATTGACAATGTTTGAACATATTTGTCTTCAGCTGAAATGGCCATTTGTTTAAATTGATGTTCTTTAAATTTGGAGACATTTGAACTAGCTTCTCGAGCAAGAGAGCTTCGTTGGACCTCCACTCAGGCTCGCATGATAGGACAAATGACTCCAAATGCTCCAGAACGCCAGGGCCACTACGATTCAAATCCGGATTGTCAAAATCATCGATAAAGATCTTGATGGAAGTGGCCTTCCGGCGTCTATAGTCTTTGTCGAACTCTTCCTCTTCTTCGATAAAAAGGTTGATGGAGAGTTGCTGCAAGTTTTTGAGGTTGTGAATTTGACTCAGGAATCCGGCGAAGCTGGATCCTTCCAAGTTTAGAACAAGGAATAATATTGTAGGGCCTATGACTTGGAAGAATTTAATTGCTGCGGGATCATCCATGTCATTGACTTTTAGGAACAGTCGACCCACCGGATTTTCTATACTGTTACCCATTACTCGACTGTAGTAAGAGAGACCTCGGTGAAGGATTACGGCCCCTTCAATCTTCCTTCGGAGAATATGGCATGCTGAGGAGTTCCATCGTTTACACACTGAACGGACTTTGAGGATATCGTTTACATCCATGAAACTGAATACCTTTTGCATTATCTGAGGATACAATTTTTATAGATTTTTAAAGGTTTATTTTTTATTTTGGGACGTTATTATACTTTGAAAATAAATTACATACCTGAAGGGCCTCCAACGGGTGAGAAGAAAGATATTGCCTCCGTAGAGAAGCCTTCGATGAGCTGAAACTACTTGACTTTTTGGAGTTTCCAGTTTCGTCAACGAGAATAACTGAGGAATTGGCCGAGCTCTTGCCCCCTTTACCCTTATTACTTTTCCCAGGCCAACAAGGCATTGTAAAAATATATAAGAACTGAGAAGTGATCGATTTAATGGAAACTTCTAACTTCTGCCCTGATGTAAATTATTTTATTGTTGATTGTTCGGTGTAACAAATCGCCAAGACTGTCAACGTCAACAACTGACAATCAAGAATTAACTGGAGCTAATGATACTGCAACCTAAATTTAAAAATTCAATGGCCTTGATTCCAATCGACTATCTCAAGCCTTTAACAAACAACCTGTACTTTCCTGTGCATTCGCAATGTTTTGGAGTTTTGAGGGTTACATAAATATATTGTATTTGTAAATGATGAATCACATCATGCTTCAAAACAGCAAGGAGTTTCATGTAAGTTATGAAAGGGAATTTGCATGGGCAGGATTCTCCTGGAATGTTCGTCACGTTTGCCCAAAGCCATCACGAAGATGTGTCTATCCTTACAGCGCAATATGCTTCTGATTCTCGAGCTTGTTATTTGAACAATTGATGCGTATATTATGTCACCATGAGAATCGGATTTGAGAGTGACAATTGGTTTCGTAGTATTTGGAGAGATTGCTTTGAATTTTCTACCACAATTTAAACTGTGACGAATGAATTTAATGATGATTTAAACAAATGACACATTCATAGGAGTACAATATGCAATGACTGTTGAAAAGTATAACGGAATGAATAGCAATAATAGCTTAAATTGACGAATCATCCAATATAGCGATAGACAATTAAGCAGTAAATGTAAAGTAGTAATTAAACAATGTAAACAAAATAACCTTAATGCAATGCTTAACTTTTTACACTTCTTTACAGTATATACATCCTGAGTTATGCATGCACATGCATGTTAAAGCGTTGGTCAATCAACCATCACCCAAATAAAACAAACGCGACCAATGCTGCATAAGACTAACTAAATTTATTTTTACATGCAACTTTATTTCTTATTCATAACCAGCGTGTTTTAACTACCGTAAAATTCCTCCCAGAAACTGGAAATTCGCAGATAAGTTACAAGAAAACGAGCTGAATGATATTCCCTAGTACAAGTCTAACTTATTTTAGACTACTTCCCCTTCGAGTTACTTTCTGAAATAACTTTCTGTCCAGCCTACAAGAACACAAAGAAGTCACGAAAGGGGAAAAGGTTTCATTTGAAAGTGAAGGAATGAATGGCAGGTTCTTCTCCTTAGGAGAGGAACCCCAAAGGATTGAATCGGAAACCAGGGGGTGAACTAGGAAGTCCAAAAATTTGGATGAAAAGGTAAGAAGGGAAAAGTGATAAAGTTCCACTGGAGAAAGTGGAGGTGGAGGGTAAGAAGCCGGAAGAGCTTCAAAGGCGACGTCCCATTCCCATAGAAAATGGAATGCCATTGTTTTGTTAGAAGTTGAAACCATTGGCTATTTTTAGCTTTTAAGGTCTTCTTATGCCCTTTACTATTATAGCTCTAACTTACTATGAACTTAAATAGAACCTTGTATACGGTTTCGAAATACTGACTGCTCTTTTTTATACTTGGCTCAGTTATTTTCATGTACAGTGACATCCCCAATCCGGTGATTAAAAACTTGGAATACTTGTAGTAAAAAACATTAGTATGATGATTTAACAGTCTCCTCCTTCATCACATTGTTAACAATATAACAATATAACTAGACGAGCGAATCTTTAACATAAATCAATAAGCAATTTCAGCACAGATCAATAACTTTTAATTAAAACTTTTAGTTCACAGTCATTTTATAATCTAGCCAAAGCTTGAGCACATATCCATTGACTCCCAAGCCTCCATATTAAACCCTAGTGATTAATCCCACTGGCCTAATTTCATCAAACTCCGATACTTCATAAGAAAGAAGAGGAAGAAGCAATCAATCCTATAGGGAATTTCTTTGCAACTTGAAAATCAGGTGCAAGAAAGAACGGCAGCAGCTATTTTTCAAGCACTTTAACTCATAACAGTTGAATTTCATTGCTTTTTCTCAACGTTCTACCATGAGGGTCGTATATTTTTTTGTATTTTAATGGATTTTTTTCAGCACTCGAGTACCAAGTAGCAAGTGCTAATGCAAAAGAGTCAATAGGCAATAAAACTCCGAGCTGGGAACGGCCCTGAGTAATAGACGCCCCACAATTTTACTAATGAAGACTTGAAGACAGCTCCCCTCTTCCAATAACAGTGTGTATCTCAAAGTAATGGGACTCTTAATGCATACAATCCTGAAGACATGAATGGAATGAGAATCCATTAACCCCCATAGAACAGTACATAGTCTAATGGTGTGAAACGAAAATCAGTTCAATCTATCCCAATCCAACCCGGTTCAATGTTTATACATTTGGATACTCTCAGTCCTCTCCTTTTTATCCCGAGAAAGGAGAAGGAAATAATGTGCCTCGAGAGGCCATTGGGAAGTAAAAGTGTCAGAGATTTGTACTATTACACACTTTGCAATATTAGAGTATCAGATCTGATACTTGCCCCCATCGACTGTGTTAGTGTATGGGGCATTTCATTCTGTGATAAAAATTACTCCGTGTTTTTTTGCCACTCTTCGTTAGAGCAATCAACAGTTAGAATATATGTGCAGTGTCGGCTGTTGACACTTGGCACTTGAACAGGCAATTGGTTTTTTTAATCGATTGTATCACCATTGTCATGCTACAGTTTATTGAAGCCTTGTATCTACTAGACACTTGTCAGTAGTGGAATAATCATGTTTACTCATGCCAAAGTCGTTATTGCTTGAGAGGAGTTGTTAATATAGAGATAAGTTAGTTGAGTTATTCCCAACAATTTATAGATATTTGATTTCTCCTATCTTGGAATTAAAATGATGGATCGTTTTTTTCCCACTTCATTTTTCCAGATATAACTGCTCTGTAGTTGTGTATGTATTACAATTAACTTGGGCAGTGTGGGTTGAAATTGTGAGGAATGCTGGGGAATAGTCGGGATCGGGAAATTGGAGAAGGAGGGTGAGGGTGTGTGAGCTCATGGTTTACAGAATGCTTTTGTGAATTATGCTTTCACACCCTAGTTCAATCCACTAATGACTGTTTACTGTCTAGTACTTCGTGGGACGATTGTAGCAAAAATAAATGAGGAGGAGGGGGACATGTCTCCACTCCTCTTTATCATTCTTAGTTGTCTTTTCGATACGGTAATGTTATGGCAATAATTTAAAACGTTCTATAGTGTGAGACTTATTTAGTTGGCTGGTAGGGATATCCGAATAGATGATTGTGATCGAGTTTTTGTTAGGTTTAATTAATTTCAAATAATTTTGTGAAATTTCATGGTTTGGAAAAAGTGAAACTATCAAATCTTATAGAGAGCCTCTTTTGCACTGGAGTGGAAATACAATTGGAACATTTCCTTAGCTCAATGAACAAAAATACTCACCCCGACAGTGAGGATAATAAATGACAGGGGATTAAGGATAGCGGTCCTTTCCCCCAAATATGATTTGGAGGTTAAATTACACATTATTATCCAAGAATTTGGTAGGGGAGCTTTCTTAATGTTCGTTTTACGGTGGGGACTTCCTGAGTGTCAACTGAATTCAGGGTGATTCAAATGTGTAAAACACGGCATGGGCCGAGGGGATCGTAAATGATCCTAGATTTTTTAAACTTCTGACTAAGGGGATCCTTGTGCATTAAGATTATGACTCGAATTTTAATGCCAGATTGTTTCCTTCAATCTGTATCTTACGGTTTAAAAAAAATCTGTTGTAGTTAATAAAAACAAGCATTCAATTTAATCCAACTTACTATTCATCGCATCTATTGATTTATTCGTTATTTCAATATACAGAAAAATACATTTATGACACTAAAGTATATGTTTAAAACAAATGTGATCAAAAACCATTTGTATTGCATTTGAATTCCATTTCAATTTCAACGAATGCCAAGAGTTGACAAAGTTTGATCTGTTTCAAGTATCATCGCCTGGGATATTACAATGATTCCTAGCGATGCCTGCTCATTAGCTTAATGTTTTTACCCCAACATCATACAAGCTTCAGTCATGTGACCACTAATAATAACTCTCTCTGACCGAATCTCATCACTTCAAGTACCGTCTGCTACAGTCTATCATCAACCCATCCTATGCATGCAATCAAATCTCCCTTCACTGAATCCAATTCGTCCTGTTCTACCTAAATTTAGGGACGAAATTGATTGTCCTCGCTCGACCCTCATCCTCAATTTCAGTCGATTGGGAAAATAATTCGATAACAAGAATCCATATGATATGAACCTCAAGTACAGTAGCCATTAGATTACTACATAATGATACCCACGATCCCCATATATATTATCCCCCATCCACAATGCTGAATGTAATAACCTTCTCTGGAAAAAGGAACGGTAATAATGACTCTAATTCCTTCATCCATGCAGGAGAAAAACAAGGGCTAAAAGAAAGACGAAACGTGGATAAAAAAAAGCTTTTCCCTTCATTCGATCGACCAAAAAAACTAAAGGACAATATGGATTGACGACAGAAACAAATGAACTTGGGACATGGCATGACATGAAATTTATTATATTTCCTATATGTCAAACCTATCCATATTTATATATTCAATAATATTGCACCTTGTTATTCAACAGGGGCCCTTAGGTTTAGAAGTTTAGACACAACTTGTTCATAGCCGACCGTTCTGTAAAGTTCTACTACGTAGAAAACGCTGAAGGTTTTGTCACTGACATTGACTCACGAATCCAGCCAGCCGCCAGAAGTCTTGTAGAGTGGGCTAAAAAAAATAATACGTACGAATGATTAATCTTCAGTTTCCGTGACCAAAAATTTAACTACAAGAGTTGACAGATATTGGCAGCGAGGGAAATAAATGGGGGAATTCTATGCAATCTTTTTCCATACGGGATGTAATTTAGTTGTACGATCGCTATCATCTGGGATCACTACAGTCACAATCACCTATTGAATCTATTGATTAGGAATACATGATAGGGCACAAAGGAAACAGTAGCTTGTGGATTTAAGTACTAAAAAAATTTGAACACTAATATTAAAGCGTCTCACAACTGTCTGTGCTTAATGTCCATAAATCAACCACTGACATTGGCAGCTTCCTTTTTTAATAACAGTCAACAGTAGCACACAATCAACGTGTGGTGTTTTTAAAAGTTTCTTGAGAGTAAAAAAAACAGTGTCAATTTTTGGTTTGAAATTCTCAAGGGTTACTCGGGTAAAGAAAAAAAATCTGCTTAAAATTACGCAATGAACTGTAACTGCATTCGTATGCAGTTCCTGTCGCTCAATATGACATTAGCATAATACTACTACCAACTACATGATCCCTCTCAAGTTGTGTGCATTTTTATTAATTACAGATTACCTTATGTAAGTCCACCCCTTCCCACACAGATTGGAATATGAGGTCATTATGCTATCGAGTTAATGCTCAGACTATTTTATTCATCATCAATTATCGAGAGGGTAGCATAAGTATGTAATAGTACTTACTTGCAGTGATTGCTCTGCAATGTTTGTGACTCTTTGGGACATCCAATTTAGGCGTGAGAGGGATTAATAATTCAAGTGTGGCTTTTGTGACTCTTTAAAAACTGAACTGATTACAAGCTTGATCCAAATGTAAATGAGGATGGATGGAGCTGGGAATCCACCGTCCATGTACTCTGTTCGAATTGTGATGGATGTTTTATTATGCATTTTAAATACGTTACCAAAACTTGTATTGTTATTAGCTTAGAAGTTTATTGTGTCTCAAGCTGCTGCTGATAACAATACACTACTTGTTCAGATATAAAATGTGCCTCGCGTTTAGTTAACTTGCTTGGCTTAATTCGCTGAAATTAAGAGCCACACCCTAATAGGATGCATTTTTTTAAAGACCTAGACACTTGCATTTTTATTTAGTGACGATTTATACATCCCCACTCGACTCGAACAAGTTCTCATCAACAACTCCCTGCTAACCTAAACATAGTAGACATATGTAGCTACGTCAAATCCTTTTTGTAACTGTCTTTTTAATTCAATAATTTACAATTACCATTTCTAATTTTGATGTTAAAAATAATCCATTCAAAAAGTTATTCTGCATCTGAAGAGAAGTAGTTTATATTGGTTGAGTAAAACCGAATTCAATCCATCTAGTCATTACATTCACCGTCATAATTATAAATGCCACACTATCATTTCAGACAACCTTGATACGAAATAAAATAATGCGCAGTCTTTATAATAATCAAAGGAATGGCCAAGAAAGTAAATGAATGGGACTGTCGGCGTACACAATGAAATGCAATGTCATCCAAATGTCAACGACTATATCTTTGATATAGATTCGATATTGATCCTGTCATCGTTGATATTGATATTGAAGTTGACGTGGGGGCAGGAACTTGGAGGCAGCAGGAGGAACTTTACAAGCTATTGTTTACCTTGCAAGGTTAATTGGGTGCTAACGGTAGGATCACATGCGATTTTTCGTGATATATTTGTTACATGTTTGTGAATGGATAATCTATGGTAATTTATCCTACTGATCTTGTACAGGGCTAGCGTAGCATGTGGTACTTGAAACAGTATCAACAGTATGCCGATTGTCAGTAATAAGTATAAGAGAGTGGTTTCTTTTAGATTTGGCTGGGTCATCGAAATAGTCAATGGTCAACACTAATTAGGAGTTCATCATGTCATCTGATCTTGAATAATTTGACTGCTTCATAATGTCAGTGGCTGAACGGTAGAGTAGAAATTTAATGAATTCAAATATGGACTAGCAGTGGGGCGAAATGTTATTTTAGAGAAATAGACAGTTGACAGATTAGATAGCTCTACTTAAAATGTAATTTGGGAAAGAGCTTGCTTACATAGTAGCAGAATAATAGCGATTGTAGTTGACACGACTGACGTCGATTAATCTAATTCTTGAGTACTAATTGGCATTGTCCAGTTTACAACTTGGGATTTGATTAATAGCTACATTAAGGCTAAACTCTTGAGCAATGTTTGGTCGTTGGTGGGTCTCTTTTCTAAGCTTGAGGCTTACACCTTAACTGCGTAGGTCAAGCAAATTGACCCCATTTGAATTGTTATGTCATTACTGAGCCAAGCAATTCTTTAGTCTTGAGTCTTGACTTTCCAACTCTCCTCAATCCAATTTAAACTCTGAGAAACTGCCAAGGGTAATAAAGATATTACGACACTGGACACTCAGAATAAATTCTTAAATTAAATTTCTAATCCGATATGGATTAGCTGAAAGGTAGAATTGAGATATCAATCAATTAGAACGAGCCACCCAGTCGCTAGTCGTAAAAATCATGAGACAAGACAATTAGCTACCCATCGATTGTTCGATATTAATCTTAATCAACCCGTTAAAGAAGGTGGAGATTTCAAGATGTAAATATAAGTGATTCCAATGTCTTAAACATCTACAGCTCAAGTTATGTGTAAACTCGTTGTAATTGGTGGATAATATGTAATAGTAAAAAGATAATTTGCTACTTCGCTGTTGGGCGCGTATTTAATTGAAGAAAATAGTGCGATCGGAGAACCACATGACCAAACAAGCTTTTAAGGAATGAGGTCTAGGTAACAACTTGTCTTTCTGGAACTAATTGATGGAATTTCGATTAGATATTTTTTACATAATCAATAGGTAGGAATATATTTCCAAATATAAATATAAGGAGTGGATACTATCAAATAGTACATCTCATTTCACTCATAATACATAAATACCTGATATTATGGCTATTGAAAGTAAAACTTGTATTGAATTGACAATTCAAGATTTTAAAATTTTGATCCGTATCTCCCATCAGGGCGTCCCCCGACGTTCAATAAATGCCCAAACATTGACATTGTACTAGAAACGATGCAATTTACGCAAAAGATTAATTAGAAAAACACCTACAATGGAGATAACATCTTCCCTTTTCCTACATTAACTGTGATGTGCCTGCTAGTGGCAAGAGGTTCAAATTTGCTGAGACACTCTCCAACAAAGGGCTCTTGTAGCTCGTTTAGCCCAGGGAGGATTAAGAATGACAGGAATGGGTTCAAATATCGGAAATGAAAAATTATGCTCTCCTAATTCGTATTTGAGTGTACGATCCCTATTGCAAATACTATTCAGCATCCTCATCTTGTAATCTTTTGTTTGATTGATGGTATCGATTAGCTCTTGATTTACGAGGGGGTGTCAATTAGAACAATTACCAGGGCACAGATTCAAGGGTAGAGTGACAGGAATGTGCAATAAGTAAAAATCACTCCTAGGCTCGAATTAAAGGAATTAAAACTCAAGTATACACACACATGCCAAATGATAGACCTATCAATTCAAACTGTCCATACGAATGAATTTAATTTAATTCCTTTGTCTTATAGGAGGAGAGGCTATTAGAAATCTGTGGATGATTCATGACCACAAAATTGTGGGACTAGGAAAGCTGAGCCGAAGTTAACAAAATCCACACACCCTTTTGCTAAGGTCAGCCCTTTAGTAAATTGCACCCTGCCGTCCACCTGTCAATTTCCTCACTATCAGAGCTACGGATCAATGAAGCTAGATCAATAGATGCTCACTTTTGATTTCTTGCGTGTTTACCTAAATGCAGATTTGTATCCTACGATCGAAATGAGACTTTGATTTCCAGAAAAAGCTTGTTCCTTTGAGAACTCGAGATTGGAATCCGGTTCACTAGTTAATATTTGAACTACTTATCATATTAATCTAACTTGATCTTGACTTATTGTAGTTAATATTTCAATGTTTCTTAAGCTGTATCCGCTAGACAAAAGAGTACAAAAACATGGAGGTACAGTAGCCACGTGAATTGATCTAAATAAGAATCAAGGTTACTCATAGCCTAAGCTTTAACAGGGAATTTTGTGTGACACGACAGGATAAGCTTGGCCGATAGTATTGGTGAAAGTACGCCATAAGCCCGTTGATAATCTTGTAGCAATTGTCAAACACTACAGATTTAAACACTTTTTAATTTGGTAAACCCTATATTACCACTATTATGTACCTTTAGTAATGGTAATTTGGGAATTAGTATCTTAAAATGTTAAATATTTGATACTCTTAATCTTGGCATGAACCGGGTTAAAGATATAGCTATAATACTAGTGACTAAGGTACCCAGGAGAATTCGCTTAGTAGAGGTACCTCAAACGGCGAAATAGTAATTTTAGCATTTGTAATCAGTAAAGATATTTGTATATGATCTGCCCCGTCATATTCACATCATCGCGATTCGCATCCTTCAAGGAAAGAGGAGGGTGTTGGTGCAATGTTATATAAATCTGACCAAAGTGGTTCAGGTTCATCCAAAAAAAACTGGTCAGTTCAACTCTCTAGTAGTTGCCTCCACTTCGCCAATAAGTTTGTTCCTTTGGTAAACACTTGAGCATTTTATGTATTTTGGTTTCATTTTCCTCTGCCAAGTAAGGGGACACGAGTGAAAAGTTAAAAATGGAATAGGTGAGGTAGTTTTATTCAAAGGATTTTAAAATTATAAATTGGCAGTGAGTATAGAGAGTGAATTATTTTGGATTTTGGGTATTGAACCATTGGATCGAAATGGACATCAAATCGGTAAGAATCTTGGCAAGTTTTTCTTTAAGTAGCTTTTTTTGTGCCAGGTCTTATTATAGTAATCATGCAGAAAAAAAACTTCATATATGACTTAAAAATCATCATGTTAAAATCTGTTTTTTATATATATTTACTGGTCTCTTATTGATTTAATTGAAAAATAACATGTCTGATACTGTTTGCTATTAATTATGGAAAGCCGCACCCTTTGCCTTTCGAAAACTAATTCGAAAGTACGAGGAGGACAAATTGTCTATCATAACAATAGTAGAGTGTCAAAAAATGATGTACAGACCAGTTTCTGTTGTGTTTGCTTAAATACCTAGTCACTTTTACATTTGAACTTTATTGGCTATCTTGTGAAGTGCGATTTCCATTTCGTCACAATAATAGTAATAGCTAATCGTGTTTGACGGTCAACATTTTTAAATGCAAGACTATTTTTTCAGCATGATTTTATTTAATCACTGGAAGATTCAATGGCAATTGAAAACTAAGAATTCATTATAGAAGTCTTCATGTTTGCAGAGCTTTTCGAGAGCGTTGCAACTGAGGCATTTTGAAAGATTGAAAAGTACACGTTAGTAGTAATTACATTTTTTTACAGTCGTATTTTGTTCTAAAGAATACAAAATACAACCAATTATTGAGTGTCCGAACCGAACTAAGACCTAGTATTAAAATTACATATCAACTAACTATTTCATCAGAAACATTCTTGTGCACACACATAATGGATATGATATAATGAATAACACAAAAACCAAAGAACTTATCAATTACATTAAGTTGGCTCCATTATGTGTTACACATTTTGACAAAATAAGGAACAAGAGGAGAGTTAATAATCCTAATGACCTTCAAAGGACGATCCAAGACCATATTATCAATGCAAAATGCAGTGCTCCAATACTCTGAAGCATTCCTCTACAATTATATTGGTAGTATACGGAAGAAGCAGGTTTTCCATTAGCAGTCTTCTTGACTCGTCCAAGAAAAAATTCAGAGCAGATTTGATTACCAAAGAGCTAAATTGGATCTAGAGTTGAGAACTGGCTATCAACACTCGTATCCAATAGATTAAGCTAGTCGCTAACTGCACAAGGCTAAAGAATCCCAATACTACTGTCACTGTTTGCATAGTCATGAATAAATATGTTTAATCCAATTATTCCACAGGTCCTCTTTATCTTTCTCCCCTTAATTTGCCAAATTTCTGGTCAATCTGGCTCCAGCTTCTTTTATTACTATTCACCAAAGCAGCCCATGATTATCAATTCTCAAACTTATGGGGAGAACGCTCAAGCCCATCAACGACTGCTCCCTTCATCGAACAATCCGTTCAATTTCAATTTGAATTTAAATCCTTCTTCATACAACGGGCTGGGTCAACAGTCCCAGCTTCAAAACCCGTACCCTACTGAAACGCCTTTTATACCTCAGAGAAATGCGTTCCCAACTATCGAATCGATCAGAGAAAAAATTGCATTCACAAACGCTCCTGCAGTGGCAGCCCAGCCCCCAAGATTTCAGGAACCACAAATGACTAACGATCAAACCTCCACCTCTGCATTTCCGGGCCAACCTCAGCCGTCGGCTAAATTATTTAATTTCTTGAATCAGCCCTATCAATTTTTCCAGAATAGCTTCAACCGATTTCCCCAAGCTCAGACGACTTCGGCACCACCCCCACCTTCTCAGACGTACTATGCACCCCAGCAACAAGCGACGAGATTTGCATCTAATACTCATCAAGGCGGTGACTACAATCAAAACCAACAACAAAATTTCTATAATTACTACCGGGTTCCTCAAGCTCAACCGTCTCCAGAATATGAATCTCCAGAACCAGTAGATGATCGTACTCCTTCAGAAGGTTTGAGTCCATCAAAAAACTATAACAATGTTCAGGGTAAGTCACTTTCGCTTTTTTGCTGAATTTCACTTCATTTCATGGTAAATTTTAATTTGAGAATATGTTACGCGTTCAGGGGAACGTGGTTCTTATTCGGTGAATCAGTACTACTCATCAAAAAATCAGCATGGTCCAACGACTAGTTACTCCCTGTCCATCGGGGCTGATCCTACTTCAGGACCGACTGCAACAGTTCATGTCAACTTAGGTCGACCTCAATCTGAAAGGGAAATAAATATAAACAGATTTAAACACACTCGGCCATCTACAAGCCTCGCCCATCAGAGCTTCAATATAAACCAAGGGACTGGTCAAGCCCCTTCTCGAGTTGAAGATGTGCCTCAAAGTATTGAAGTCGATGAGAGCCCATTTCAAGATATCCCCTCTGATATAGCTGATTTATATAATGATGATAAAGAAACTGAACCGCTGACGACTACCACTTCTAAACCTAAGGTCATTCTGATGGTTGTAACTGCAACTGAAGCTGCTTTTGCTGTAGAAGTTTCCTCTACAACTTCAAGCCCTGAGACGATACCGACACTGCCTACAACAACGACTACTACAACAACCACAACAACCACTACAGTGAAACCAACAGTGGCAACAAAAGAAGATGAATTAAAACCTACCAAGAGGGTCATCATAAGGAAGAAAATCGCTCGAAAACGTATTAGATTTTTCGGAAAGAATCGAACGGTTGTGGTAAGTTTTCAAATTTTGTATTAACTGTTCAGAAGTAATATATTTGTAGAACAATTCATGTTTTTCGAAATAACAGGCTCCAGAGAAAACCCCGTTTCCAGCAATCCCAGAGCCCTTTATTCTTTCAGTACCAACTCCTTCTCAACCAAGCCCCCTTGCAACTAGAGCTCCAATATCAGAGGTTCCAATTGAAACAACAACCCCCAGGAGAATAAGAACAAGAACACGGATAACTACAACCAGAAAGCCTGAAATAATTGAAACTACGCCGACAACTACGTCAGCACCTTCTACAACTACCACATTTTCAACAACGCCTTCTATAATTGTGGTAGAAGACCCCGATTTTGTTCAGAGAGTATTTGAAACGTTCAGTCATGACGATGACATTTCGAACCCGGTAACTGAGAGACCATTGGAACGTACTACTTCGTCTGAACCTTCTGCTACAACATTTGTAACTTCATCTGCGATTACTGAAGTACCATTTGTCACCCCGGTCCCCGAAGACATTACAACTCAACCTATTTCGAAAAATTACCAACAATCTGGCCCTGTTTCTTCAGACGCTTACCCAGTATATGATGAGAAGGATTATGAATACTACTATAATGAAGGCGAGACACCAAGTAGTAACGAAGTTTATGATGCTCCCGCACAGACTGAAGATAAAAATCCGAGTACTCCTACTACTAGTATTCAATCTTCATCAACCACAACGGAAGCTGAAAATTATGAATCCGCAGTGACAGAAATATCATCGACGACCCTCGCCCCAGAATCTGACGAAAGTAATGTCAATCTACCTTTAGAGGAGAAAGTTATTGAGCCCTTGTCAACCACAGAAGCACAGGGAATTTCTACCACTGAAACGTCCACTGAAGAACAAACTACGACCCCTTACACAGAAGCTCCAATCGAGTTATCTTTAAGCACCAGTACTGAGAGAATTTATGAAACTACTACTGAATCGATTCCGGTAATCGCAACGACCACGGAAATCTCAAGCATTCAGAGTATACCAGAACAAGAACCACTGCCTGACCAATTGAGCAATAAACCGACTGACAACTCAACTGAGAAAGCCAACTTCTTGGATGAGGGAAGAACAGAAGCTTCTAAAGTCGACTACTCCGATGATCCCGTAGGTCCTGAAGCAGGTCATAGAGAATCTGAAAAACCTAAAATTGGTAAGCATAGTTAAGCAGCTCAATTTTCAATCAGAGATAATATCAATGCGATAATAATGATAATGTATTAATTGCAGTGACCGTAGCTAATGAAACCAAATCGGATCCACCAATACCAGAGGAACCAATTGAGGACTTTCCAGACCAATACATCTACTCGCAAGAGGAAGAATACATCCCTGACCCTGAAGCTGATGAAAAAATTAAGGAAGCCCAGCGGCAAGCTCATCAAACAGCTTTGAAAAATATTCGAAACCGGATACAAAACGCTTCCACTACGACTACGGAAATTCCTGATGAGGACGGTTCCGATAATTCCAAGAAATTCGTACGAAGACCCACTAAAGTGATTTCCTTCCCATCAAGTCACTCATCCTCATCTTCCCAAAACTCGTATGACAACGAGGAAATCGGAGACTCTAGATCTCAAATTATTCAGAAAATTCAAACTTTTAGGACCAAGCTACGAAGAGTTGCAAGCTCTAGGTCTGTTGTATCTAGTTCTAACAGTAATTCAATTAGGTCGACTACCAAAAGACCTCGGAGGGTTACTCGCCCCTCGGACAGATCAACTTCTACAACTTTACCATCAATTCCCATCGAAGAGGAAATCAGTGATGCGAATCCTGGAAAGCTAAAAGAAAAAGTCAGTAATCCTGGAGTGTCTGAAAAGCCAGAAACGTTTCCTAAAGAACCTCTACCATCATTATCGCCTCAAATAATTAAAACCGATGATAACACCGCCCCAGAAAATAATTCCAGTGTCGAACAAAATGGTAGTTTTCCAAATGTCAATTACGATATCAATGAATTGGAAGACTCAAAAGCAGAAAACAAGAGCATATATTCAAGTGTACAAGAACCTCAAGTAGAAACCGATAAGATACCAAATCCTCCATCAGTAGAACCAATACCCCAAAATTTTCTTGACACTACCAAAATAAAAAACGCAACTCTGCATGTTGGGGAGCTAATAATTCATGAAATTCTTCCAACCCAATCTACCACTACTGAAGCGCACATTCAAGATGATACTAGCAATACAGAAACTTCCAAAGAAAATCTAGAAATTGAAGGAGATTTCGACGAGAACGCAGATTTCCAAAATTATTCCATGGAAGACGAGAGCACCGAAGGTCCCTCTCAGACGTCGATGTTTTTGCCTAAAGCTTCGAAAAATGTAATTTCAACAAGTAGCGTTACTTTTACAACAACATCAGAAATAATTTCAAGTCCTCCACAATCCTCTATCCCAAGTGAAGGGTTAGCCACATCAACTACAGAACCATCTGTAGAGTTTATAACAGCCACGTCAGTTAGCGTGGAAACGAACACATCGAAATTGGAGTCTGAACCTCAGCGAAAGGTGAAAGTAATCTTAAAGCGGAAAAAAGGTGCCCCACCGGGCAGTGGAACTGTTGCCCGGCAAGTTGTGAGAACTAGGACAAGACTACGACCAAAAGTTCCAGCAGCTTTGAATTAAACTGGCTAATCCCCAGTTTCTAATTGTAATAAATTGATTATTAGTAATTTAACGAATATCTCCTTTCATTAAAACCTCTTAGGTGTGTGTACATGTTAGTTTAGTTGGCAGAAGTTGTGTTTTGTGGGTTTGTATAAGAATTTCATGTTTTGAGTTTCTTTTAAAGACTGTCGACGTTATTTAACCTAGTCGTATGATATGGGATGGTCACATAGTTTGCTCTCTTAAATTTACTACTAGCCTAAATAGGGAAAATCATTTTGTGCAATTTTTATTTCTTCCGCTTTCCTTTCAATGTTATAATCACTTTTGTGTTAAAAGGCGTAAATTATTGCTAGTATTTTGATGGTAGATTTGTACTTCACGAGATGTGTATGCCTAAGTGGCTGATTAAGTTAACTTTTTATATGGAGCTAATTCTGCATTCTGTAAGTTAATAAACATATGAAGTTTCATTTCATTTTGAATATAATATAAGAAATTATATACCAACTTACCAACACAAGGTTTCCACGATTTTTTTGCCAGAAAATTACCACCAAAACAGGGTCAGCCTTATTATGATGAGATTGGGTATTCCATGAATTTCTGCCACTAGTAGGATTATTTTCCCAGATTTTAAAAGCTTATTTAGCTGAAATTATTCTCCCTCCAGTGTCATATGAGGCAAGAATATGAAAGTTAAAGGCAGCTGCCTTTAGCTGGACTCCAATTTTCATCTGAACCGCATCCAGTTCAAGGACGATGTAAAAAGCGATTCATATACACACGCGATTCAGTTGATAGCTGATTTTAGAATTCCGAAAGCGTTGGAAATACAACTAATTCGGGTTTTGAGCTCGGTTCTACTGTATCGATAATATTTTCTACCGTTAGTGTATAAGGTTAGGATTTAGATTAAAATTGTACTGTATTTCCAATCAATCGTTTATTATTACCTGAAGAATGGCTAATTGGTTCCGATGAAGTACAAAAAATAAAGCAAGCGATGAAATAAAAAAGCTGTAGAGTTTATAAACTCGATGATAACACTTTCCATTACTTCATGACTATGGATAACCACCATGTGTATTGATGTTCTTGAGAAAGCATGATAGGGCTATTTAAAAACAATGTGTTTCAAGGTATTATTATCAATTATTCGGGGATTCGATTGACCAATGATTATGCATTTGTATTTATGAAGATTAACGCCAACGTGAAATTCCCAAAATTCCTAGTACTGTGAGTTTTATAAATTGTTACCACTTTACAGCTGAAATAAATCTGAAAATCTTATACTTGATAAGCAACACTTTTGAATAATTAAAATTTTCAGAGTCTTTTCAAGCTCTCGAATCTGCTGTTCCCAATACTGGTGATGTACTTGTAGAGGGCGAGGAAGAAGTATAATCCACCAGATAATTATCTAAATCCTTAATGAGTTCCGTAAATGTAGGCCGTTCCGATGGTATTATATTCCAACACCTCTTCATCATGTTATATCTGCAAGAATTATTGCATTGTAAAAATGTCTTTAAAAAATTGAATCCGATGTACAGTGAATTGAAAAATCTTACATATTTTCGTCACTAAATTTAGGTTTTTCCAAGCGATTCTCTTCAGTCAAAAACTCAAAAAGTGCTTGACTATTATGTCCCACTTTATGATAGAGCTCTCCAGAACAATGATTGAATATTTCCCACGTCATAACTCCAAAAGCCCAGATATCGGAGTATGTAGAAAATATTTGTGGAGATTGTAGGGCTTCAGGGGCCAGCCACTTCAAAGGTAAAGGTCTACTATGGATTCCATTCTAATTTAAACAGTTGCAGCATTTTAATAGTATAGTTAATACACTCTAGGTTTATTAAACAATTGGCATTAGGCGTACGAGCTTACCAAAGTTATAGACTGGTAAATAGGATTTTCCTCATCGACTAATAGTTTTGACAGTCCTAGGTCAGAAATTTTTGCTATGCCATTTTTATCCAGAAGGATATTACGGGCTGCCAAATCTCGATGAACAATCTTAATATCCATATCTATTGGTTAATTATATTTAGCAGACTCCAGATATTTATTTATTTATGACTGTTTACATGCATAAATTCTTGTTAAGTTTATTTATGACTAGCTTTTAGAATAAATATTTTAGCCTTTTTTGTAAATATTAAATAAATATTTTGGAGTTTTTTACAGATATATATCTGGGGGTTAGTATTTAGTATATGTAATTCTATCGTTGAGAAAATTATTGGGAGGTTGATAGTTTTAAATATACCTTATGAGCTGCAAGGTGTTTCATACCAGTAGCGATTTGATTACACCATCGAATTAAATCTGAAGTTGAGAATTCACATAGTTCGGACTTTTTGTAGGAATCGGTCAAATAGCTATATTGCTCTGGTCTAAAATCAAAACAAGATTTACTATTGTCTTAAGTGTTAGAAAGGAAACTAATTGTAAGTAAAGTGAATAAATTATTGCTCAAACTTTACCTTGGGATCTGATCATTAAATCCCTCTGAGTTATCAAATAAAAATCTTTCGAGGCTATTGAATTTTCCCAAGTATTCACAGTAGTCGTTCACAATAAAGATGTCTGTAAGTGGGATGTAATTTACATGGAATTAATAAATACCAAAATAATTTATAATTTCGAAATATGTACCTCAAATCGCTTTACCCCTATTTACCCTAATAAAAGATTGTACCTGTTTTAGCGGAATCATACATCCATCCTCTTAGTGTTACAACGTTTGCATGGGCTCCTAACCTCGCAAGTATAAGCAGAATATTAAGTTCCTTGACAAATTCTTCGTCGACGACTCTCCCTGTTGTTACTTTTTTTGTTTTTTTAATGGCAATAACTTCTTCAGAGTGTTTGAATGTTCCCCGTATTACTGTCCCACTATTTCCGGAAGCTATTTCTTTTCCTAAGTGGGAAAAATTGCAAAATCAAACTAAAATAAATTTAACAATATTATGACAATTTAATTTCAAAAAATTCATACCCATATGCAGAATTACTTACCAAAGCTGACACTATCTATAGGAATTCGCATTTTCTTGTTAATTCCTTTGATAGGCTTTTCAAGAGCAGCCTGCTCAAAACGGTAAGGGAATTATAGATTTTTCATCGTTAGCAAACAGCTAATTGTAATTGTCTCTTACCATATGACTTAAAATTGAATATACTACACCTAGTGATAAGGTTATTAGTATCACAGCAAGAATTACTGTGCCAACTCTCCAGCCCCGAGATAAAGGGATTGGTACTTCTGAAATTATGGAATGATTTATACAGCCACCTTCATGAGGCTTCATTTCAATGAGAATAAGTTTAAGAACTGATTTACCAATCATTCTGTCCAGCACTACAGTTAGATCCGATTCATCAGTGCCACAAAAATTTTCAGGAATGCAGGTATAAACGATCGATGGTTCACTCGTAACTGTTTGAGGGACGGTGAGAAACTGTATGGTTGTGTTGTTTTTAACAATACTACTATGACTTTCAGGGTCCGAAAGTGTCAAAGCCTGAGAGGCAAATAGTAATTATAAGTTTTATAAGTATCAATTCGTTATCAATGAATAACAGTTCAGGATAACTTAAATTTTCTAAAAATTAACTAACCCTTCCATTCTTTCTCCAGGAAATTCTTGGAGGCGGAGATCCGGTGGCGGTGCAGTTAATAGTTATATTTGTTTGATCGTTTGCCAGTTCCCATATTTTCTTAGTATTTTGTATCATAGGTGGGAAGCTTTCTACAATTATATACTTGGTTTATTGTCGATAAAATACATTGACAAAACATGTCTTATATTTGGACTCTTTAACTAAATTCTTTACCCTTTACAATTATGCTGTGAAAGGTCCGATATCTGGTTGTGGAATCTATTCTTTTAACTGAACATGTTATTCCTCTGATATTTGAGTAATTAAGTTTGAGAAGGGATATCTTGGAATAAACTTCATCAAATGTTTCTCCAGTTTCGTCTAAGTTATTAGATTAACTTTATTGTATATTAATTCATGCATAGAAAGCTCTTGTAAATCTTACTCAAAATCTTAGCCGAAACGTAAGAACCGTCCGTCAAGTCGAATTCCCAAACAATGTCTTGAACAATGGTAAAGTTTGACACGGTGCATCGAAACCAGATTTCTTGTTCTGTGTAAAAAGGATAATTCCAGTTGGACTTGAGTGGATGAACATCAATGCTCCATTTTCTCAATGTAATCTCTCTTTCAAATTCTAACAGAACAAACAGAATATATATAGTCGGTTGTAATCGTTTGAAATAAAAAACAATCGGCCATTATCTTAAGCCCTACCATTGGTAAATATGTGTACAGAATCCATGTTCGCAGACGAATCATTACATATAACCTTACAACTTGAGTTATAAGATGCAAAAGTCACGGTTTGTTCATAACAATCAAGCTCTGTTTTATTTGAAGGATCAAGGCTGGGAAATCCAGGAGAATTTTGCTAAAATTAAATTAAAATTAAAAGTCTTCAATATTCAAAATTTCCATACTCTTGATCATGACTTACCAAAACTCCTTCAAAATACATTTTTGGCTTGTTGCTTGAAATACATTTCACTCTAATTTCATTCCCACCATGAATATGATATGTATCACTTGGTGAAAGTAACTCAAAAACTCCATCTAGATTTGTTGACAATGACACTTGGATTTCCACACCGGGTGGACAATCGTTACCTGATACTACAACTGCATGACAAATACCAATTAGTGACAAATATTGTGCACGAGTTAAAAGTAACTTGTTCATTATTCAACCAAGTAGCCATGAATAAATATTGTGCTGATCCTTCGAAGACCTTAATCAAACTGCCAATAATTGGCAATGGCTATTGAGAATTCAATATACTCTGCCCTGCATTGATTTAAAAATGTTAAACAGAGTGGACAGACGTTTTAGCAAAAATCTTAAAATATCCCAAGGCATATGACTCATAACTTTTATAACAGGAAAAGGAGTGATATGAATGATATGGTTCAAGTCTAGATTTTTTCCCTATGCTATATAAAGGATAGACCCTAGGAAAGCAACAATTTAGCGTATGTTTATGCTTATGAATTGCGTAATCCCTGACCTTATCACCAAGCTATATGATAAAGAAAACCGTTACGGCTTATGAAAATTCATAGACAAGACCGACAGCCTTGGCGAAAAACTGCAACAGTTAGCTGTGACAAGTCAATATCCCAAAACTTTTGTCCCAAATGGTTATCATTGAAACCACAAAATAATCCCAAATGCGAATTATAATGCGATGCTACAAATGCAGCTGTTAGTTATGACTCATGATGATTCACAGCGTGTTACATTTCATTGATTTCATTAACTATTTGTTTTAATATCCACAATAACTGATATGAAATTTTAGTTCCCTCTTTAAAAATTAATTAAATTAATATAAAATAAAGAAAACAATAATGGAGCATGCCATTCGTAGAGTTATACGTAAGTGCGTATACAATTTCCAACAGGCCAGTACAATAAACGTAAGTGAAAATAATTTTGAATACGTTAAAATCAACTGCTAATCAACCACTATCATCCTCAAAATCATTACAATACACTTGATTATCAAACTCAAAGTTTTCATCATCGGACAAACTGAAGTCAGAGGTTGAGAGAACAGTAGGATGACTGGATGGTGCTTGAGGAAGGCTAAGATGTGAAGTTAATGCCTCACCAACACCACGAAGGGAGTCCTTGAGCTCCGCAAATCTAGGGCGTTCTGATCCTTTGTATTTCCAACAGTTGAGCATAATTTCGTACCTTAAAAGTAAAACGAAATTTGAATTTTTGTTCGAAAAAGTATCAGTAGCTTGAGAATTTAAACTTCTTACAAAGCGTCATTAGCAAATTCAGGCTTCTCTATTCGATGCCCTTGCTGTAAAAATTGTGGTATCGTTTCAAAATCAGATATGTTGTGATAAGGGACGGCCCCGAAGGTAAAAATCTCCCAGATTGTTATTCCAAAGGCCCATACGTCAGAATCTATCGAAAACCTTGGTCTATTGTTCATGGCTTCAGGTGCATGCCATCTCCAAGGCAACTGCCTCCCTTCTAACTAGGAAACAAAATTACATAATTTTAACTATAATGTATAAACTTATAAAGCGTACCTATACGTTTTTATGCTACTCTAAAGCAAAGTAACGTTTATATCCTTAAAGCGAATGCAAACGTAACTACGGCCTTGCTCTAAAGTAGTAAATTACCTCTAAGAGCGTGTAGTAATCTTTATTAAAGAGATCTCTTGATAATCCAAAGTCAGTAACCTAATTTAGGGGAAATAAAATAAATTATTTAAAAACTGTACTAAAAATTTTGAAAAAAAAGAACCTTTGCAACTCTGTTACTATCTAGAAGGACATTCCTCGCTGCTAAGTCCCTATGCACAATCTAAATTTGTAAAAAAAATAAACAATTGCTTTCACTCTTGGTTTTATATTTTACAGCAGGTATCACAACTAGGTACCTTTATGCTTTCTAGGTGCTCCATCCCGCACGCGATTTGATGAGACCATTTAATCAAGTCCGAGGTGGTGGTAGACAAAGCAATCTGTGTGTAATTGACAAGCCTAAGATAGAAGGTATAAATATAAACCTGCATTATCTAATAATAAATTCTTTGTTAAATGAGAGTCAAGGTTTACCCAGTAGACATGACCATATTAACTGCAGAATAACCTCCTGGTGCAAATTGATCTTGGAATAGTGGCTTTTGATTTCCAAGATATTTCTTGAGATTGTTAAAAGAGCAGTATTCCACCACAATTTTGGCTTCGCCTATATGGAATAACATACTTTTAGATTTTCACACTAAGCACCAAACGGAGGAGATGGCTAACTTACGTCTCTCAATTTTATTCGTCACACCCCCAATGAATCGAATGACATTTTCATGGTTCCCAACATAGTTCATGATTTTAAGCTCTTTAAGAAAGTCTTTGAAAACTGCATCGGTTGCTTCAGGCTTTACGGATTTCACAGCAACGACAATCTCTACCCCATTTTCCATAAGTTTTCCCTTATGAACTACGCCAAAATTCCCCTTCCCGATTTCCTCCTCTGTAAGCAAAGGGAAAGAATTAAAATACGAAATCTAAGATTTGATTGATAGATAAATTGTCACAAATCATTTTAAATAGTTTTGTTTATTACCAAGTCTGAGGTTCTTCTCAGGATTAGAAATTTCTTTATCCATAGGATAAGGTCGGTAGGCGTAGGGATCCATATTTTGTATTAAATATTCATCATCCGGATGATTGATGTATCCACAGTCTGACATTATTTGCGGTTCCCCGTGAAAAAAATTCTTGATATCTTTCTTCGGAAAAGCAGTAGGCTGAATAAATGATAGAGTCAAATGTTGTCATTAAATAATATTCTTTCAGCAACATTACTCAATACTATTTTGAAACGGAAATATTTTGTAGCACCTTTGCCTTGAAACAAAAGTAGACAAGAGTTGCCAGCGTGAACACCAAAATTAAGACTAGGGATACTAGTACAACAATCCAACCTGTGAGAGAAGTAAAATATTTATCTTAGCAAAACACTTTCCAATTTAAAACTCAAATTAGTTCGTCAACTTTGTTTGTCACACCATCATCAATCCCTGGTGGCTCATCAAAGATGACTGCAAATGTCGCCAGCTTAGTTCCACGAACATTCGTGGCGTTACATATGTAATCAGTTCTTTGACCCGTATTGGTTACTTCCAGGTATGATATGGAAGTGTTATCGATCAAATGGTATTCAGAAGGTATCAAAATATCGCTTTCCTAAACATTCAAAAAAAATATTTTTAGCAAGACTTTGGACACAATTGTTAGCTTAAATACACACCTCGCCTTTCTTTGTCCATTCCAATTTTGGTAAAGGTTGGCCAGTTGCTGAACAATTAAGCGTTGTATAAACTTGGCCATTGCCAATTCTGAGATTTTGATTCGATTCTTGATGCAGTTGCGGTACAGAACTTTCTGAAAAATGCCAAGTAGTATCAAAAAAATAATCGTCGTATGTTTGAGAAAATTTCTTATGGTTTACGGACCTCTTACGATGATTTGTTTAGAAAGGGTTTCCCACTTGTCTGAATCAATTCTGGGAGCTCGACACATCAATTTGACAATGTTCTTATCGTCAAACTTAATCCAGGAGGTTATTGAGTAAGCGATGTTTCCAGTTTCTGCAGTCTCGTCTGGTAAATGAAATGCAAGAATTGTAATTAAAAATAGCTTAGAAGTGGCATAAGTTTTAAATTATCTACTGAGAATGGTTGCTGGCTTCACATCCCCGTCCTTCAACTGAAACTCCCATCGGAGTCCTTGACTAAATACTAATCTGGAAGCATTGCATTGAAATTCCACTTGTTGTTCTTGCCAAAATTCGTCCACGTCGTTCCAAGTGTTGTATTTTACTGGGATAAAGTCCATAAACTTGTAACTGCCAAGAGTGAGATTGGTCCAATTCGTCACTAAGTTATTAAACAATCAAATCGAATTAGTTTGGCAACAAATCTCCAGGAAAGCTATTCATATCTAGGCAGCTTATTTAAAACTTACCCATATTATTATCAAAATCTGTGAAAAAACTATACTCTTTAGTAAGTGTGCGGTCAATATTTGAGCAAAATATTAGACCCCCTACGTCATCTGGCATTTTACTGATAAACAGGCACAAGCGATTCTCATAATTTGAATTCGAACATTCCTGACCCTCTTTTCTTGAGCAGACTGCATTAGTTGGCTTGAAAAAATAACCTTTTCAAATTAGCCTCTCAACGCTTCACAAATCTGCAGATTTTTGCTAATTTTTTAACACTGTATATATGCGCTCACCCTGGTCTCACATCTTCTCATAAAGTCGCACTCGAGAGGGGAATTGCATCTAATGTATGTCATGGAAGAAGCTCCGTTACATCTAATTTCCCTCCCTGCGACTTCGAATGTGATGGTATCATTCATTTGAAAATCTGTTTTTAAAATACAATAATTTCGTACTTAATCAACTTTATAATTTGATTATGGATGATATTTTTTTCCCATTCGAATATCAGCTATTCCACAGAGACTTACCAAGAGTTTTTGACCGGCTTAACTTTACAGAAACACTATAAGCTTTCTCAGAGCCTGAGTCTTCTGGGATAAAGCAAGTATAATTTCCATAATAAGACGGGTCACTTAAGTCAGAAATCTGGAATGAGAAACCTTCCGTGGGATCGTACTCTATACCTCTACGGGATGTCAAATTCTGTCCATTCTATTTTTTTTTATTGAAATGTCGTTGACATAATTTGATAAATCCAAAAATGCGATTCCATAAAAAAAACTCATAAAACAAACCTTGCTAAGATGCACGGACACAGAAGCATTTGTGGTAAGACATGGAAGGACGGCTCGATTCTTTGTAATAGAGCCATCAATACTTCGACCTCTGCCTGCGTTTAACAGGTAAGGAGGTTCACTTCCTATGAATTTAATCAACACTATGTATTTTATTTTCCTTTATAGTTTGGGATTCCCTAGTCCTGACAACTTTACTTGATGCATGATATAAAAATTTTGTTCCCACCATCAGCAAAAATGTAAACAGATTTCCCCTTGCCGGATGAGTCCAGGCATTTGTACCTTCCAGTCGCTTTGTTACTCGATAGCAAAGTGATCCTCAACTCATGACAAGATCCATTTTTTGAGTCTGAGATCCTGGCATTGTCAGTGGAAATGAGGGGATTCGGCTGAGAAACAGAAATGAAATGATCTTACGTATGATCAGTTTGTTTTCAACAATCAAGAATTACTACAATACCTATTTAGGTAAGGTAACCGGAAATAATAAATCGAAATCTTAATAAAGGATTTACCAATGACCCGGAAAATGTAAGGTTGACGGGATATCTTGACTGGCAGACTACTTGAATCTCACGTCCTCCAGAAACCGTGTAAGAACTATTCGCAGGAAGAATTTCAAAAGATCCATTTAACTTTATAGACACCACTAACTCCACCGCAGATGGACACACTTCCTTCAATAATGCACAGGACTCGTTTTGTAAATACAAAACAGTTAGTAACAAATGTGTCACCCTTGTTAGCGAGAACCTGTCCATTTTTCAAGTGAAATCAACTCGAATACCTTCAATTTCCGAGTCTGTGTGCATAGTTGTGGCAAACTACCACTTAAACAATCAATCCACAACACACTTGTTCCAATTAACATACATATTCACAAATTCCCTTACTACCTATCCACGGCTGGTTCTGAGAGAAAAAACAAATAAACCACACATGCTATTAAGTATTTATTAATACGCTTTTGCTTATATTTGGCAATAAAAAGGTCGGGTTACCCATCTGTGCAGACTAATTGCAGTTTCGGGTTAAATTTCTTGGAAGTTATTTTCAATAATTCACTATCGTAAATAATCCATTGTTAATTTTTGTCTCCTTTACTGAGCACTGAGTACAGAGACAGAAACTCATCTAATTCAGCAACACTGTAAGATAACTGTTGCCGATATGATAGTTAAAGCTAAATTTATTACAAACTAGCAGTCTCCAATCTCAGCAATGTACACGATGCTATAGCCAACACCACACAACACCAAGATCATCAATATGCCAGAGGGGATCTAAGGAAATTGCGAACAACTAAAGGACGAGGATGAGACCCATAGACAATCATAATCAATGAGGTTCCAAGAAGAACTGCTTATAGGAAATTGCCATCCAAGACTTAGGGATCGAAGACTGACCATTTGCAGTCGTACAGGCATCAAGTGAAGTACTGTATCATTTACTAACTTTATTTAATAGGAATTTCTACTGCGTAAACAGCATGCACAACTTATTCATAGTAGTAGCTAGGAAGCAAAAAAAACTGGTTTGATAACACTTGTATTTAGTATATGGATAACACTCTTCATATTGAATTGAACTCAGAGGATAGCAGGCAGTAGTAATCATGCATGCGTTATTGTGTTGTTTTGTAGGAACGTCATAGACGGATTTGAGCAACTTGTTCTCAGTTAGTGTTTAAATGTAATACTGGGGTGGGAGTTGACCACTATTAGGGAATGATTAAAACGTGGAGTATGAGAGGTCTGTAATTCCAGGAAAACATTGGAGTTTCTCACTCAATAAGATGCTGGAAGGTTAAGAATATTTAGCAGTGTAGTAGTAGTGTGTAATAAAGATGATAATTTATGTGGTTTGATAATCACTGTTTTTGTTATTCGTAGTCTGAATCTGGTGTCTGCAATACGATTGTGGGAACACATAGCTGGAGCTTGAAAGTTCCATCTTTCCATCCACATTTAAATCTGGTATGGGAAAATTGGGAAAATTGTTGTTGGGTATGAACATGAGTTTTCTAGATTGTTAATTAAGTATTACTTCTAGCAGTTAGCAGTACAGATTAATTTTTTTTTAATGTTGCTACTTATTCGTAACCAACTTTGCAAGGGTTTGTGGAATAACCGTTCACACATAATAAGATTTCAAGTGGTTATCATAGTTTATCGTCAATAGTCAAGTCATCTTCATACTCAACGAGAAAAAATCATACATTTATCAATGTTTTCGAATTTTTAAATATTTAAATATCAAGGGATTTGGACTGATTTTAAAGATGAAATAATACTCTTTGTTACGTATGTATAACAGAAGTTTTCCGACTCAACTCTTACAGAAGTTATTTTTAATTCTTATTATGATATAGGATAATTGTAATTTAAATTTTTTTAGTTTGTGTCCAAAAAGATTAGATTGTCCTCTGAAGTCTCAGAAGTCTCTTTGCAATAACAATGAATTTCCCCACACTTCTTTCCTTAAACTTTCGACAAAGAATTTTGGTGTCGTCTGAATGAAAATTGCAATAAAAGTGATTTTCCTAAGAGCTTGGTTGGAAGTTTACAATTCGCTCTTTCTGAAGTGAATCTCCTTTCTGCATTTGTACTGGAAATGATTGAAAAAGTCTCAAAGACGATTTCTTAATTCCCAGTATGAAGGATGAATCCGATGAATATGCACAGGCAGATAGGAATAAGAAAGATTAAGTCGGGACTTCGGGACTAAAAACATCCGTATCTACTGATTTCTGTTTGACAATCTAAGATCCGGAGAATTTATGAAAATATGGGCATTCAAAATCATAGGTACTCCTTCCAACGAAATCACTCTTTAGTTACTTATAAAACCAAAACTAAAAATACTATCGAAATGTAAACATTAAAACACCAAATAAATTTTAAAAATTCAGCCTTGCAGCTCAAAAAAAACTTGCTTAGCTTCATCTCAATGAAACACCGTGCTGACCTCGACATACCCATGGCTTTAGTAATGTATGTTATATCGTAATCAAAATAATGTTTTTGCAAATCTAAGTTATGTATATCTGTACCAAAGACTGGGCCCCTGGTTCCAAAGCTGTTCCTGAACTTTGAACAAACACACACACACACCCGAAGTAATTTTCTTAAGAGCTTTCTCCGGCTCTTTACGTTATTCAAACCACCACAGCAGATAGAAATGTGGTGTATCTCCACTATCTCCAGTGTACAGTATCTGTCAGAGTTGATGTCATATTTCCTCCACTTTAAGAATTGTGACGTACCAGAAATGTATTATATTAACCTTTCATCGTTCTAGGAGAGCTAAATGGTAAGAAAAAAATTCATCCATTCCATCAGTAATTTTATATGCACGTGCACAATACATACCTTTTCCTGAAATTCCATCATGTTTTTCGAGGAATAGAAAAACTATTTAAAACTAGTATTTAAAATCCTAATTTTGAGAGCAATTGAATAAGAATTAGAAAACTTGCTTTAAAACTTGTGATATTCCTATGAATCCATTTATTATTTATTAATTCAAAGGACTAAACTCGATACAAGCCCAGCCCAAAGGTCCATGATTTTAATTACAATTTGGTCTTTCAACTCCCATGTGCAGATGATACCAACTCCTGTCCTCAATTTTTTCCCTCAGCCTGTTGCAACTGGAAGTTGATGCTGAAAGAATGTTTGAAATGAGCCCATAAATCTTCATTTATTATCAGCGGTATGCTTGCTTTGGTAAACGCTTGCCATGAGTCAAAGGGCTTGAAAATATGTAATCTAATACCTCTGTTCTTTCCTATACATGAAATAATATGAATCCAAGGAAGGCAAAAAGCCAGCAGGGGTTTCTTCAAAAGCCTGCTTCTGTACTTGTGGATATCCAGAGAGGTTCTCAGTCAGTTCTCATATCGAAAGTCTACACCAAGTCGCTCTCTGTTCCATGTTCCCAGTTCCAAAGGAGTATTATCTTTATTGAAAAAGTGAAGACTGGAACTGGAAGATCCATTCCATGCGCAGCAGGTCGTTTTTCAAGTTTTTAGAACCTCCGACTGAACTTCTATTGGAGTTCATGAGTCCACATATATATCCTGTGTTTTGCTCCTTCATTCCTCTACACTCTCAGGGTTAATATTCTCCTGTCTCCTTTTTCATCAACCAAAACAAAATCCTCCGGTTTACTTCAGCCCGAGTCCAGTGTTGAGCTTTCAGTTGCTCTTCGAACTACAAACTCCAGGCCGGCTCGAGACGTTCTGTCAAATGAATATCTTTTAACATATGGATTCAGTTTGTTCCATCTGCTAGAAATATATCCTTGTACAGACGTGTGTACGTAGGACCAACCTGTAGTGGTGGTGGCACAGTGAAAGTTGTGGCTGCGGTTGTGGCCTTTGAGGCTATTGTGTGAGTATTGACATTTGTAATTATGGTAGGAAAGTAATTGTCTGTTATTCTCCTTGTGGGATGGCCGGTGTAAGAAGCTAGGAAAGTAATAGAGATTGCATAGGTTTTTAAATATATATTCATAACAAGTTTGGAAAAAAATTGTATATATATTAAACGCTTTTTAGCCCGTTTTTAGGTTAATGTGTACTTTTTTATCATTAATAATTTGAATAGTAATTTTTTAACTCAAATTACAATCAAGAATAGGATAAACAATAATTTGTATTGATACGTTTTCTTAACTAAACCGTTGTATGAAAATTATGACCTAGTTTAGTAATCGTAAGAATTTTTGGAAAGGTTGAATTCATTTATTTCCTAATCTATGCATTGGCTGGAGAAACTTCAAGATTTGTGACTGTATGAATTTGGAATGAAACTTTTTGTAGCCCCATAAACAGGTCTAAATTGAGGAGTATCTGCTTATAGACAGTAAAGCTTGTGTCTTGCTCTTGTAAAAACAAATAAAATAAAAAGCTATCTGTGAGGCAACTAAAGCTGATCCTTGAACAAACTTGTTAACAAAACAATAAACTATCACACACCTGGGGTCCTTATTCCTCCTCTCCATGCAGTCTGCCTTGAGTATCCTGTACTTAAACAAACTGTGACATCTCCGCAGCTCAACATTTGTCTCTGTGGGAATTGGCTTGGGTTTCGTCAAGTCATTTTTATCTGTCTGTGTTTGAGTTGAGAGTTACGTGTTCGGATATTTCAATCCTGAATCAAAATCCAAGACACAAAATCATCCAACGAAATGGAAAATAAAATAAATTCAATCTCATCTCTCCAATGAAGCATTCAACATGTCTTGTACATGTCATCTTATCTCAAACTCGGCTGTATCATCCTTCTCAAGACTTGGATAATAATAACACAACAGACGTTCCACTTTTTTACATTCACATTCAGATAGATTCGAAACTCTGAATCATAAATTATAAACCGGCTTACTCATCTGTACGGAAATATAATATAGGAATCAAGATTCAAGCTCCAAGTATACATCTCTAGAAGCCCCCAAGGGCATGTCAGGTCCTAAAGTGTAAAGCGACCTTTTTGATTCAATAAGAAGATCCCATCATTTTCAAGAGCCCTTGAGTTGACCTGGTTTTTATTCGACTTGGTTCTCATACACCTTATTATTGTGTTTTGTTTTTGCACCTTTTCCATTCTTACGTCTAACATCCTGAACCCTGAATGAGTACTCCAGACATGAGAACAGCAGTTGTTATTCTAGGATAAAAAGACTGGAAGTTCTTTTTAAAGAATGAAGAAGGAGGTTGGTTCGTGGTTCTCTTGTGTGTTTTTTTCGTGTGAATATCCCCTGAAATAAAGAACCATTACATTTCACAAAACAAAACACGGGAGATTATTACAAGGCTTAAGGTTCTACCTTAGTCAGCCTGATTCGTTAGTCGGAGTTTTTATAAAGGAATCGTAGCAGTCAGCAGCAGCAGGCCAAGTGGCAGATCGGAGGTCGGCTTTTATGAATTCAGAGGGAGATTGACAGGTAATTTGATACCTTAATAATAAGGGCTACTTACCCCACTTTCAAATGTTCAACTTTTTCAAGGACCTCCCTATTGTAATTTTTTGTTCCTTATGTGATAAAGGCGGATGGAAATTCTGGGCGTTTTTTTAGGGACGAGGGTTTTAACAGAATATTTTTGAGCATGATAATGAGGGCACTGTGCCTCCGGTTGCAAGAAGAGGTTGATAGAATTAGACTTTTCTGTTATATGTAAATCATAATTTTTCTGGAAGTTACGGAAACACAGAAAAGAGATGTTATTCAAATTATGATGAAACTGCTGCTGTGCCAGAAATTATGAATTTCGTCTCCATGTTCCGGACGTGCATGAACAGCTTCTAAGGTTCTAGTAGTAAACGGCAGTTGACGGCCCTCATGACTCATATATTACATCATATGCTTTTAACTTGTCTTTTGTCTACACAGTATATTATTTTTTACTTGCATCACTTGCATGTTACAATATAGTATTCCCTTGAAAGACTAGAAATAATTTTTCCACGCTTCCTCTTTTCAAAATAAGATGAAAGAGAGAGGAGACTGAATTATATTTTATACTCTAATGGAGATGAACCCGAGTTCGGAGTTCCAATACCAGGAGATTCTAAACTAGCCCTGCTCCATAACACAGTGTACGAAAAAGTTAATCAGAGGATTGATTAATGACAGGGAGGAGGCCATTAGATTAGAATATGAAGGAAGGAAGGTGTCAAGGGATGAATATGAATGAGAACATTAAAAATCCCATAATCCATTACGTCTCTAAGTCTCTATGCATTATGATACTATTTTCACTCTTATTCTTCTTATACTTTAGGAGGGACTAGGGCGAGTGGAGTTGGGCATATATACTCCAAAGTAAACTGTAATGTTGTATTAGAGAGGGGAGCTTCATGTTCTACTAGAGATACAGTTGGCCTTGCCACAATACTGGCACTGCCACTCTAATTACGTTTTTGTCTCGGGATTTCATGCTAAACCTTAAACAAAACAAATTGGGTTCCGCAGTCCTCCCTCTCCTCAGTCACAATTAGATTGTGAAAAGGAAGTGGAACTTGGAAGTAAGATGAAGTTTGGAGACTTTTAGTAATTATGATTACGTCTAACGAGGGTACTAATAATTTGGGATAGTTTTCATCTCCCACTTATCCATACAAATTATGTATATTGTTGTCTTGCTGTGTGTCGAGAATTATTAGCTGAGGAAGAGCCAGGCAGGACCAGAGAGATTGTTTTTTAGAGACCAGCCGGTTCCATTCGTGGACGTCCGTTGTGTGTCAAGTTAGATGAATGAATCACCGGAGAGAAATGGGAGATGTGCCTTTATCAACTTTTTCCCATACTTCTTTCCCTACTGCTTTGCATCGATAACTTTTTTTGAACTATTTATTTTGTCCCTTGTTTACTCGAATTATCTTGTGGGTACAGTGGACACTTTTCGAAATTACTTTCAAGATAGTTTCTGATAACTTGTGTGCATACTCATGTCATCCTGATGAGGGAATCAATCATTTACGTTAATAAGACTTGTTTGCATAGATTGGAGGCTGTGCAAGGGAGATTTTAAAATTTAACAAGTCATCCAATAAGTTTGTACAACTAAACTAAAATTTTCCATTGTCAATCATGGTTGAAACATATTATGCATGGCAGTTCTCAGTAATATTGAAATGCGTGGGCTGGTAAGTTTCTATCTTTCAAAGAGATCGGCGGAAAAGCATCATTTGCAAATTTTTAGTACATAGTACTCTTGGTAGCTTCTCCATTGAATATTTTAAGATGTTATGAAGTTAGCAATTGAATTGTAAATAAAAACTCCCAACATACCTTCCAGGCGGAAGGATTTTATTATGATGCCTCAGACTATCCATTTAAAGTAATCTGGAGAGCAAAGCTGTTCGTCTATAGTTATCTGTATCGATCCATAAATTGAGCAGTTCACAGTTGTTGCTTTCCCTGAAATATCAATAAAAACTAAGTTGAATGGCAGGTTCTATGCATACACATAGAGCCAAATACCCTCCTCAATATTGAAATTGAAAACTACTCAAAGAAAGACGAGGAGAGTTAGAGAGTAGCTCAAGCCCGTTGATTCAATCGTGAACGGTGAAATATTACGATATGAGAATGTTCCATTGTGTAATAGATTACTTCCTAAGTAGGAATAATAAGAGGATGAAGTAGACTTATCAATTCCAAGCCTATTTAACTGCAAATGTTGACAGAGAAAGGACAATAGACAATATATTGGGAATATTGAGATCAAAGGAACGATGAATTGCATTCAAGGGAAGTCCTGATCGATTTTTTAGGTCTTGGAAACCCTTCCAATATGTCATGTCATCCATTTCATGTACTTCAAAGATATCCAATACATTTATTTTTTAAGTATGACAATGAGAGCAATCTCCTGCTTGAGAACAGGATGTTTAAGTGATTATTTGTTAGAGGTATTATTGGAATGAGAAATATTATGCTCCATTATCAATCTTTGCTGGGAAGTTCTACAGAGTGAATATTCTTTGGAACTGTGAATCTTCTAGCATGATATATGAGGGACTGATAAGTGTGCATGTCAAAAATTTAGCGTTACAAAACTAGGGGGGATCATTCTGTAAAATATTTAAATGAAATAAACAGGAAATCATACAAAATAGAATCCAATAGAACTTGGAAATAATTAAATTACAATTACAGATTGTTTTAAGAGGTTACAATTCGTGGGAGGTTACAATTGTGTTACAGCGATCAATATTTACAAATAACACAGGTCTACAAATTCTGTTTTATTTCCCCAGTTTTCGTTTTTTTTATCTATCACCGATTTTTAGCTATTGTTCAATCCTACGATATGATATATCTAGTATTCATATTTGCTTATCTTAATTCATTCAAATTAATATTTTCAGCTTTCTGCACAAATTCATAAAAATGAGTTCCCACGGCATTCCCCTCCTATGGGTCATCTTAAGTCTTTTGGCTGGGAGTGAAACCCTTCTACCCGACCCTTTGATGGAAGACTCATCACTACTATCCTCATCGTCCTCTTCATTGGAGGGTGCGACTGCAGAAGCCCGTGGTAAGAATATTAATTATTAATTCTCTTGTATAATAATAATAATGCAATCTTCCCCAGCTTCCATTGCACTATAACATTGTAATAAGTCATAATTACACATAACTCATCAACTACCAACTCCAGCCTCTTTTCATCTCTCATCTCCTACAAATAGCTGGAAGGGAGACACGATATTAATGCAAAGAGAACCAGCCTCGTTCATTATGGAGGTACTTATTAAGAGGAGCAAATGCGTGTAGATTGTGTATCGTTAAACTGTACGCAATGATCATCCAGCCAAATCAAACCACCTAAGCACAGCCAAAACCAAACCACGAACATAATGTAATAACATTTTGTTATTCCTCGTCCTCCTCGTCCACGAATAATAATTTCAACTTAAGCTCATATCAGCTCAAAGCTCCAAAAAGAAGCATTTCGCATGCACTTCGACTTCCGTAATAAGGTTCTTACGATGCACTGAGCACTGAGCATTATTTGGGGTTCTAAGTTCTCATCTATCCAAATTCAATTATCTCCAGTTGCCTATAATCCTTGTCTGATTAAACTTGAAAGGGATGGGTTTGGTAGTAGTTGGCTGGAAGTTTGGGGAAACCGGTTTCATTATATCAACCTTCAGCCCATTTTAATTGGTAAATTGAGGCAGAAACGAGTGAACTGTGCGGTTGTCTTGTACTTATAAACTCACAATCAGAAACGTAGGGACTTTGAGAATTCGAATCAGACAACAATCCTCTGGATTTCAGCCCTTCAAGACACAAAAGAATAGAAAATGATACGTCTAAATATTCATCACAGTTGCAGACAGTTACGGTCCTTGGAAGTTACTTATTATTATTGTATTCATAGAACATCATAATCCCTTCAGGATTTCAAGTAAACTTTGTATAAAGGAAGTTAAAGAAGCTCTTTCAAAATTGGATAGAAATCTTATATGCATTCATTCGTAAATCCTTGGGACTGTCTCGTAATTACAATACAAGAGGTGGAGTCGAATGACAAGAGTGTAAAAAACAACTCATTATTTGAAACAACTTCTGTTTTTTCTTCACTTTCAAAAGTCCAAAAATCTTATTTTTCTTAAGGATTCGAATAAGCATCTGATTATCCTTATACATACTATTGGATTTTACTCGTTCGTTAGTCGAAATAAATTGTTAACGTTTTTGCTGATACCAACTACCTACGAACTATAGAGGCTGAATGATGGACTTAATCAATAACTCAATTATACTTTGTATTCTTAGTTTAGCCACTCAAGGCCCTAAAGATTCGAATCATTAAAACGATAGACATGTCCAAACTACAGAGTTCATTTATCAGGATTTAAAGATCACGTATTTCTGGACTTCGTTAAACTAATATGGATAAATAAAAGAGTCCTATTACATCCTATTGAACACCTAGGGGAAGATAAAATCTAGATTACCGTGTACCAAATTACATAAAACTTTATCCATTGAGAAGATTATACGCGATTGCGACAATCGAGCTCATTAAATGAGGATTTAAATGGTCAATTCACTACGTGGAGAATTACGGGGATTATGCCTCTGTAGGTACTACATTTGTTCGAGATTCAGTGGGGCTTAAAGGGACCTTGTGGAAAATATCCTTGACATCAACGAATCCGGAGTTCATTTGGAAGATAAAAATTAATCACTCAAGAATAAAGCTGAGCTGAAAGTTGAGCTGGTAGAACAAACTTAGGGTTACATTTTGCAAGGACGTTTCAATATAGCCTAAAATCAGTTTAAGGCTATGCTTTACCGTTCTTGAATCCCCTGTACTCCAGCTATGCCCTAATTGCACATAAACATACATATGACATATGAACTCTCATTTTCCAAATTTTCGTTTATCTCCTGTTGGCAAAACGGCATCATAGATTTTGACTTGATCTCTTACAGGAAAGAGACACTAAAACTAGCATGGCAATGACATGTAATCAAGTTGTCATAATAAGCTCCCTTAATCCCGTTCTTGAAATTCGACGAGGATCAATCGGAATCCGTGGCAATCATTATTTGTATTCTAGAATACCCAGCTCACTGCCTATACAAGGACAATACACAAAGGCTTTTAAAGTCCCATTCTTGAACACTTTTCCTATAATGTCTATCTCATGACATATTGTCATATATCAACACATATCTTCCTATGACTGTCCAAGATACAACTACCAAAATCCTCTCTTTAATCTGTTGTCAACTAAACATTTAGTAACATTTTTTATCATCTTATGACACACGACGACGATCCTTATGCTTGAGAAAGAGAATGTATCAACTGGGAAAAGATCCCCTCTGGGATTCTCTCCCTGTGGATTTAATTAAATCTACAAACATATCCATCTACTCCCAACTAGCTAATGTCTTTTTAGCGCCTATACGAATGTCCAAAGTATATATAACGGCATATGGGTCGAAGCTTGATGACAGAACTTGGGGCTAAAGAAAGAGCTCAGAGTTTTCTTGCTAGTTGTTGTTTCTGTAATGATGAGTGTTTGCACTTCTGTCCGTCGTCTTTGCTTTTGAGATATCCAAGTGACACGAGGACATCAACTTCAATTACATGACTGAGGACTGACCAGGGTGGAAAAGTTGGACTTGAGCTGAGTTTTTCTCTGTCGCCTCTTGTCCAATGTCCAATGATTCATTCATTAGAAGGATAAAAAACGTCTGTCTGCTGATAGTCATTTATTTTTCTTATGCATTAAGAAATATATCTGTATTATATTGATTTAGATTAGTGTGGTTTTAATTGGTGTATTGCAAGGAGCGGTTGAGTACATGAAGATGATTTTCCGTTGTGGATTCAATGATATTTATTAATTGGATGAAATATTTTTGTATCCCAATTTCTAGCCGGAGGTTGTCATTTTCCTGGGAAATGGAGTGGAAATTGGTTTCAGTCAGGGGTCCATCATGCTATCACTGTTACTCGGAGTACAATTACCACCAAAGGACGATGCCTTGAGAAGGATGGGGAGAAATACCTGGTTTATAATGAGTACTGCTTTTTTAACTTTTGAAATTATAAAGGATTATGCAAATGATGCGAACTAAAGTTTATAAATACAGTTCAAAAGCAGACTTTAATTAATTAAAACAATTAATTTTTAGACGTGATAGCTGCTATCGCTGCTTAGTCTTTAACGAAAAACATCTTAATGTCTTACAGTACAAAGAAAGTAAGTGCATCTCCAATCTTCTCCATTTATAGTCAAGCTCGCTCACTTTATTTTTTCAAGTAAAAAAAGAGCACACTAACAAAATACTCGTATCTTAATGTCCAATAAAAAAACTTTCTAGCATTTTGTATCCCAGACCGAAGATCTCTTCAAAGCATTTGCTCAACAATCACAGGGGATGCTTATCTTTACGCAATGTTCCGGCTCGACGCAGTGCCTATGGAATGTCCTTTCAAAGGGCACTTTACCATAAGCTACAACCGAGGACATGGAGAGTGTCGCTACCCAGTCTCCACAATGGATCCTTGTACCAAGTCCTCCCGACTAGCCTTTAATTATCAAGCTTGCCCCGATGTTCACGGAACTGAAAGTTCAGGTAGGTTTGTTCAGAGTTTGAATTTAAATTATACTATCCTGAGCCGTTCGAATTCGACCTAGTTTGAAATTTGCATCATCCCCAGTTGATAATTCATCTACAGCTATGTATAATTTGCTTAACAAACCAAGTCTGAATCCCATTATCATTCCTGTGTAGTGGAAGAGCTCCAATGTCTCGCAACGTGGAAGGAAGGGTCATCCCGGTACTTCCTCGGCTTAATTCAATACCAGCATCACGCCTCGTATGAAGAGAGATTCCGATGTTTCGTTTATGAGCGAAGCAAAAGGGGAGAGGTATTCGGGCATTTAGGAAATCCTGGCCATAATTCGCATTCATCGAGCAAATTCCACAGCCATGGAGGAGGACATTTCCAGCACAATAATTCGAGCCCTAGTAGTAGCAGTTTACTACAATCACAATCAGAATCCCAGATTTACCGAGTAGCTCAGTCCGGAGATGCGACTTGTAATGGCCTTAGCTCCATGGAGGGTTCAAGAACAATGACTCTAAGTAGAGGTAAGTGTGAAGTTGGGAATCTCAAGACGTAGAATAATAATACATAAGGTCCTTGATACCACTCTCAAGAATATCACGAGAAAGATTCTCTCCCCTTCGTCTTGGCAGCATATTGTTTACCTAAGCATTTTACTCGCAGGATTTCGTTTGCATAAATGTCATCGTAAAATTTTCAAATCCCACTCTCCCTTCTTCAAATAATGGGTGAGCAAAAGCAATGAAATCGCAGCGGTATTCACCTCGCCTCTCTTAGCAGTGTGAATACTGTGAATCATACCGTACCACACGGTCGGTCTTCGTGAGAATTTCAAAATTTTGACAAGGGGGTTCTCACTACCGCACAGCATTACCAAATATTTTTCTCAACCATCTCGCCAAGTGAGATTCCAAAAGTCTTTAAACCTGAATACAAAGTATGCAACAGCAGGTCTCTCACTCTCTCTGTATAGTATCTGTAAAAACAATACCGGGTGGACTGCAGACTACTCACTATGATTGGATGTTGCTTTCCCTTGTACAAATACAAATAGGAAAATATTTACAGACTTATGGTATCAAGTACAAGCTCCTTTGGTTTTTTCCCTGGTAAAGTAGGAATTTCATACTCCATTTTTGTATATAAAGTTTTGAGAGATGAGAAGGGAGAAAGCAGGTTGGGTTTAGTCTGTTTACAATTTATTAAAAATTCATTTGATCTCTGAAAATGAATTAATGATCCTTGGAGGAGTCAGGATGGATGGTAGAGTTTAGATTCTTAAGATTGTGGAGGTGGAACGGTGGAAGCTCTTCGTCATTCTTTCCTCCTTGCCTTCCTCCTCAAGTCCCAAGAGACTTTGATAGGAAGAAAAACTTTCTCTCTTTTTTCCAAGGCCTTTTCCCAAAACTATATTTTGCTGAGCAAGTTACTTTTCATATGTATTTACGAATACGAATACAAAATAGGAATATCATCATCATCATCCCCCTCCGCCTCCTCATACCCTTGAGATCATTTAGTTTTCACTAAATTTTTCTGTCTCTTGAGTAAAGAAAACTTTTCTTCCTGGTTAACTCAGTGGAGGTACAAGGGGTCCATTACTCAAAGACTAACACATATCTCTAGAGGAGCCCATAGCTCATGCATTCGCGTTACTGATGGGAGGCATAGGAATTGAGAGATCCTTCACAAAGATCCGAGTGTTGTGATAGCTTTTATCCCTGTAGGTGAGTAAATTAAGGTAAAAATGATGGGCGTATTTTAGTGCGTAGTAAATTACATTATGACAAAGTTGGGTAGGGAAAAAGCTGAGGTAACTGCTCCACCAAGAAGTTCCCAAAGTTAAGCCAAATCCTTTTTCCTCATCCTGAGTTGTGAGTTGACTTAGAACTTTTAAAGAATAGGAAAATTGAGTTATACAAGAGTTAGCCTTTGGTGTGAGCCCTTTTGTGTCCGGGGACTTTGTGATAAATCAGACGATAGAGAAGTTCAAGAGCAAAAATGCAGGGGATTATTTTACATTAAAATACATTTGAGGAGGATTTATACACAGATTTTATAGCTTTCAGACAAAGCTCCTTGGACTTCCTATGGTCTTGTGTAAGATAATCTTAATTTTCGATCGGACTTTGTCACAGCTACTACCAACTATACTATTGTGACTGCTATAACGTTTCCAGGTCCGAGATTACTTATACTCTATAACTCCTTGGATTCCTGGATGAGGATATAACGACTAAATCCATCCAGATTTTACTTAACTTTTTACTCCTTCAAGAGCTAGAGATGAGAGGGAGAGAGAGAAGAGAGAGCTCAAAGGTTCATGAGGCGGAAGAAGATCAAAAGACTTACAACTAGTTTTTTATTTACTGTGCAATTCACTTATGGGCTGAACACTGAGAGTGAGGAATGATGAAAATGGGATATCCTTAGGAGACAAGTCTTTAAATTGAGATTGTCAAATGTATTCATGATTATTGTGAGGGCTTTAGGGCCCTCAGACTTTGAGACTTTCTCCTTCCTCACCTTTACTCTTAAAAGTCTGAGAGAGAAGAGCTAGAGGAGAGTTAACGGGGGCTTCATCATGTCGAATTGTTAAATTGTTAAATGTACCATGTGTATCATTCATCATCTCATAGAGTTAGTCTTATAGTCTACATCATGGTGACCCTCTGCTGGTTTGAAATCTTGAGTAAGAAGGGTGGAGACTTTTGCAAGGCTTGCTCGAATTCCGAACCAGTAATTTATGTATGGAATAAAAGTTGTGAATTTCAACAGCCCCGATTCCCAAGTCCTGTCAGTTCCCCTCTTGGGCTCAGACACATTCTCAATGGCACACACTGGACCATGGGTCAACCTATACTTTCCAGGGGGGAAATCTCCGAATCAGCAATTTCTCCGACTTGGCTGGCACGGGTCCGAATTCTTTGGCTATGAATGCGATATGTTATCAACTTTTGGAGGATCAAAGTGTCAAGGGCGGAACTTTGCTTGTACTTCATGCTACTTCCGAATGGTTAGTAAAGCAATTGGAATTATACGGTCTTTGAGATGTGATTTATAGCTGGGTTGAAATAAATGTTAAATAATTGTATGCAAACGAATTTCGTAATTATTTTCAGCAAGTCGGGCTACCGGTGTTCAGCTTTCTATCTCAGAGAGAGGAATATAATTGAAGTACAGTTTGGTAAGTCAACTTTTAAAAGGGTTTTCTCGTTTTCGAGTTCTCGTCGTTTTTTTAAATGAGTTATCCAACCAATGTCATAGTGTTTGTGTTAGTCTAGTGTGTGGGCTAAGTTCAAAGTAGAGGATATAAATGTTAAAATCCCTAATCGACATGTAAGCTCTGTGATTTAATTGAACAGGAACCCCAGCCCGTCGAGCAGAGGATGCCTGTCAACTGTCACATTTCGACCCGAGTGTGCACCCATACGTCACATTAGTTTGTAAGTTTAATGAAGCTAATTTGCTCTTACCCCTTCGTGTCTCATCCTTTGCTCACTTCACTTGTCTAAATTTCCATTTTGTTTGTATTGAAATATTTTATTCAAATGTTGAACCCAATATACCTACATCCGTCCAGTATTATGTACAACTACATTTTCATACTAGACACATATTTTAACCGAGCATAACTTGTTTGACTTATCTTGTCCTATTATACAAGACGAGGACATTCTCATTCCCAATTATAAATTTTAAATTCTCAGAGCAGACAAAACTCCTACCAAAAGCTTTTATCTCTGTAATTCATCAGGAGGATAGAGTTTGGAGTAAAAAATCTTAATCTCTCATGTTACTGCATTAAATACAATAGACTTGAGACCCGCTGGATAATATTCTTTAGCAAAAAATGCTTGCATACCAATGTCAACATGTATACCTGCATCATCATCATCCTTTTATCATCATTCCGTGTCCTAAATAATCATCTTCTCTTCTCTCTGACATGAAATGAGTGAGCCATTCCCTTTATAATCCAAAGTGCAACAAGAGGACGTAAATATGCATCGCACGGAATCCACCCTTTTGTTAGCCACTCATTGGGGGATCAGTTATAGGAGTAGTTGAGCAGTTAAGACTTCCTTTCGTTTCTCATCTAGTAGTTTGGCCAGTTCCGTATTTCTCTGTTTCTAGGTCATAAAATAAATCCAGTGTTAGAAAGCTTTATGTTTCTCATACACTTTGGGAATAATCCACCTAATATTATAATGGAGATTCGGTCACACTGCCTATAGGGCCTACCTGCTCGATACTCCTGGTTTGAAATGAGTTATTATGAAACGAGTCAGAATTCAGAAGCTCTTGTAACTTGTACATTTACGACAAGAATTTCCTACATGGAGGACTGAAATCCAAAGTAACAAACCAATCCAATCCGGCAAGGATTTTAGATGGAACTTTCATAGTTTCATTCACCAATGGTTCCCTACGTTTCCAGAATTTTAGCAGAATATGTACCTACAGTCGTACATATAATATAACCCTTGAGGGAGATGGGGATAAATGCCCAGGATTCAACGGGCCAAACGCGAGACTCTGACTGGAATTCTAATTCACAAATGTCAGCCTCCAGCAGGAGTTCTCTCTGATGGTGGAATAGAGAAGAAGCACTAATGATTACGATATGATAAGCTTCAGCGATAGATAGGGTCGTCAGGTTGAGCCCCCCGGAATTCGCTACACACTACCACCACCACCACCATCCCTATTATAGTTTAGTGAATACTCTTTCCATTTAATTCCCTAAGTTTCATTTATACTTATTTTTAACAAGTCAAAAATCATTTGGTTTCTCAAAGCTAAACGGAGCTTTTAAAAACAAAAGTTTTGATTACTCTTCTTTCTCAGTTGCTCTCTTCAAATACATTAACTCGAGTGCATGGAGATCGATTTTATAATATAATCCAAGTGTGGCTCAGGCTGCCTTCAATGTATCCAAAACTTTTAAAGCTTTTCCATGTAATCCTATCCCCGCTTGGGGTCTTAGTTTAATATGAATTGAAGCTGGAATATTTATATGAGCTTTTTCAATGTTTCTTTGGAATATTCTAGCCTCAACGCCCCAGAGGACGGAGTGTCCCAATCAAGGCCATTTCCAGGTCACAGGGGTCTCTTGGAATGGGATGAGGACGACGGAGTCCTGTGATTCGGCGGAAGTTGATGAGGATGGGTTGGATCGAGGTGCTGGTGTCAATTCTTTAGCCGTGGGGTGCTCTGGGTTGGATTCTCTGAATATTAGAGTTCAATCTCACACAAAGCTTTGCAACAGAATGGCTTATTCCGCAGGTTTGGATATTTTTTTGATTTGAGAACGTGTTATTATGATAAGAATGTATAAGAACGGCTATGCAAACACCCTTAGCCCCTCCAGCTCAATATTATTCATGCATTTGAAATACTATAGATTACAATTGTCACGGATGGTGGCAAGAATCGGGAACAACCTACGTGGTTACATCTCGCTCATCCTCCCAACAATCATCCCGACCACAACGGCAATGCTTTGTTTTTCGAGATCCAAGCTGGACACGTGACATTTCAGATCTACCCTTCTATTCCAAAGGCAGGGCAAAGTCTCCTGAGGATTCCTCCGAGATCAGGAGGGCCACTGATGACTATGATGATGATGATGGTGGTCAACAAGATCCCAATCCCCACCGAAGGAGCAGTAATAACAATAATAATAATGGAAACTTCCTCCAGTTCTCCAGTTTTGCTGACTCATGCAGGCGAAATGTGGTCCTTGGCCATGAGGGGGATTTCGCTTTCAATTTGACCAAGATGGGTATGTCACCTATTCTTATTACCCAACTAACCCATACTAACGTGTTTTTTATAATAGAATAGTATCCTCTCTCAAAGCAAATTTAGCAGACACAAAAGAGTAAGAAATTCCAACCATTATTTGTCTTGGGATTTTTTTTTACCTCTCTCTCTCTGTCCTGGTCTAAAGTCAAGTGAATTCTATTCAATCCTCTTATTGGAAGTTAGGCTGTAATTTTTCCCACCCCTACAATAATATCCTACATCCCAGTCGTAAACCCTTTCGGGATTCACAAGAAAAATATCTCAGCCAAGTCCAATTTTATTTGTTTTTTTAGAGGGGAGACCCTCAAACTAATATTTGTCTAGAAGAGCATGTGTCAACTTCTGTACTTGGGGATACGGAATGTTTCACAGTCCGTGGTTCCATATCCTTCTCTTACTTTATCTCTTATTTCACAGGTCAGTGTTCAGACATTAATTCTGCAACTGGGCAGCTCCCCTCGGGATTCGGGGATAAATATTTACTCATCATGACAACTAGTGCAGCAGCAATTCTCGTCTTTTTTGCCAATCTATAGCTCAAACTATAAAATCATTACCTAACTTATTGACTATCGAACCTCAACTCGACTGCTCGTTTAGAAATGGATGAATCATATGGTAACTTGTAAGCTAAATATGTAAAGGTTAAAACTCTGAGCTTTTGTTACACTTACAATTAGTGTTTGACGTGACGCGTGTGCTTGGGAAGCAGCCGAGATTATTTTCGAGGCTGTGTTACAGGGTAACTTTATGCGAATGGTTAGGTAGGGGTACGTGTTTTAATTTAAATGGTCTAGGAGTTTTAACAGATGTGATAACATGAATAATTATTTATGAAATACAGAAATATTACATTCCAAACTATTTGTGTTTTAATACTCATTTGTGTTTAATGTTCAACAATTCAGATGACGAGTTTACATGCAGGTCTTTAAAATGCAGTGTACAAATAAAGCTACCTATTAGAATTATAATTCCCTCAATCAGCAACTACACCAAATACCACTTAATAATATATATGTGAAGGCGATAATTAGGCAAAATTCCTAACATCCAAGCCATTTGGAACCGAATCCGATCCCCAAGATAAGAATTCCTCCTTCATACCCGAAAAATAGAAAGATATTTGACAAGAACATCCCACAAAGTACACCAGAATCCCATTTACTATTTGAAAGTGACAAGGCGACGAGGGGGGAGAGATAATCCATAAAGAGATGAGAGAGTTCCGTCGAGGAATTTTTTAAGCCTCAACAACCCCCACTACCACCATCAGATCCACCACCACCATCAACCACGACCACCACTATTATATAAAAGTACTTTCTCTCCCCTTACTTTCCATACTTTTACTTTTGAGTTAATTCTCACTTTATTTCGCATGGTTTAACTTGCTTTAAACTTTTGAGTAAAAATTCAATTCAATCCTCATCAAAGTTCTCATGCCCATTATGAGCTTATAAATAGAAACAGAGTAGAAATGTCATAAGCACTGCAATGCAGTTTACCCAGTGCAACAGCCCTCTTCATCATCACGCATGGAAAGCCTAAAAGCCACATTGTCTAGCACCATGCTTGATTACAACTTCAACTGTACTAACTATACCCACCGGCTTGAAGTTCATAATACAGTTAGCATTGGAAGCTAGTAAAGGAGATTAGTCACGGGATAATTAAAGAGCTATAAGGAGATGTAATGAATGGACAGGGAAATAAAACTTTTCACACAACTTCCGCTCAGACCTTTCCATTTCGAGTGAGATTCATAGGAGAAAGACCCTATCGTGTTGACCAACACCGAAATACATTGTAACTTTAGTGCTACACACATTGCGTCATCCTTGATAATTGCTACTGTGTATTCTGAGGGAGTGTGCGACAGGACTTGAGTGGAGTTGGATCATTTGAGACATTTTTTGATACTGAATGTCCACCAGGTTGAGCCTAAGGGTCGTACGTTTGCTTCTCGAGCTATTGAAGGGTAATGGAATTAGCAGCTGATGAACTTTGAAACTATCAAGGTTTACAGCCCTGATGGACTTTTAGCTAACACTGTTTGCTTTAGATTCTATATACAAAGATGAAGGGGATGGCCCTGGCCTGGTGGTTGGAGTTCCATTATCATGGGATTGTGTATTTTCTACATTCGTGGAGGAGTGGACATGCAAGCCTTCACTCACAGTTGGAGAAATATAGGATTTTTTTCAGGTAAACCCCCGTTCCACTTCCTGTTCAACAATGTGAGAGCTTTCTTTCCTTCGTTTCCGCTTTTCCCGTACAAATATTGGAAGGTTATATTGGCTCTTTGAATGTTCGAGAGCATAGGAAAATCTAGCTTTACACGCGTATAGTTTAGATTCGATAGGTTGGGGTTGGCTGATTGTAAATTGCTTACACACAGTTTTGTACCTGGGCAAGTTGATGAGTTTGGGAATTAAGAAAAAAGGTCATGCAAAGCTCCCATTAGCGGGAAGTAAAAGACTTGAAGCTACTGCTCTCAATCTTATTGTATCGGGTTTGAAGTTTTAGTTGTGTTCGTGCAATGTCAAATCTGTTCACTTTTAGGTGTAATCGGAGTTTATGCCTCCATTACTTTTGCGTTTTCCCCCCATTTATGAGTGGATGTGTCAAAAAATTCATTACTGTCTCAAGTGGTAATATTTGACTTCTTTAAACCAAGAAATACAAGTAATTTTTTCCGTTGAGAATAAGATAATAATTAATTTAAAGATTACAAATGATTTAAATATCCCTTTAACCCGTACATAAGTTATATAAGTTAAGTAAGAGAAAGCCTTAAAAAGGCCACTGCAACTGCCCTCCTGAAATGTAATTGAATTTACCTACCCACCCGCACTGTCCGATGTCCTGAACAAACAACAATTTTAATAATAAAACATAAATAAGGTTTCCAATACTTCCTCCTTTTACATCCAAAGCAATCCGGATATTTATTTTATGCAAACATTTACAAACGAATGATACGAGGGCAGCGAAAAGCAGGACGTGAGGACATCCTTGATGTTCTGACATGGCCTTTTAGTCAATAATTTAATAATAAAATAAAAACGACAACAATCATCCCTTCCACTATTTCCCTTTGATTTGACAGACATGCATGCAAGGAAGGGGTAAGATTGGTCATTCTATAGAGGAGCATGAGGAGTATGTATGTCCAGTCCATACTTGCTAGTCTGTTCATGTCATCTTGTGAATTTTTCTTGTTTATTGGATTTTTTTCTGTGTCCATCGTGGCCACGGTGAAATTGCAGTGACAGGGGAAAGAAGACATTTCAAAGACTCGTCTCCTCCCAGACATGTTCAATACTCTAGAAGATTCTATAATGAAATTAGTGCACAAAGGGACAAGGCGTTCATTCAACATCCAATATTGAACAACCAAACCTCAAAAAGTCTGTAAAAAAATCCATCCAACTTTCCAAGATTTATACTCAACTTGATAAATAATATGATCCCATCAGAATTCCAAGCTCTAAATCAACAGTTTCTAAAATTCCTTTCCCCACGCACCATACAGTCTGATACTGAAAGTTATCTTATATATTTTTCAAAGCCATTTCATTCCGAATACCTTGAGGGTTGACTTTTAATTAGACTTTGTGTGAGGAGAAAAGGCGTAAGAGTCGAAACCTTTTTCATGTACCCATGAATTTGAAAGTGGTTCCCATTAGCAATTATGAATTAGTTGTTCCTTCTCTTCGTCCTCATCGACATCTGCCTTAAGTAACCGATTCATCATACTACCTGGTATGAGTAATAATAGTAATAACCCTCTGGACTTGTGAAGTAGGTAGTTTAGAGCTCAGGCCCTGGCTATGCTTCAGTGATAAATGTAAAGTAATATGGTTAGGCGCAGAGCAGAGTCTGTGTTAGAATTTCGGAAGGGGAAAGAGATGAGGAAAACCCTTAATTATCGCCTTAGAAATTTAGAATACTTAACTACCCTCCTCAAACTTTCAAGCTCCATTTCACCTTTACACATGTTCCACTAAAACAGTTAAACCTCCAGCTGGAGCGTCAACATATATTAAGCGCCTAAAGAGTCGGAAATTAATTCCCCTTTCGGATATAACGAATTTAGCCCTTGAGCATGGCAGGGAGGATGGTATTTGCGGTGGTGTGGGGATGATCACGAATCTCACACCCACCAGAAAGCCTTAGACACAGGAATTTTACCATCCAAACTTCAAACCCGACAACTTAGAAGTTCATTCTTAGAACAAGGCAACATTTTACATTCTATTTGTCTCTCTGCCTATTAAGAGTAGAAATCATAAATTGACGAGGCACGAACCAACCCGAATTTGTATGGAAGGAAACCATATGAGATTGTGTTTTATGGGCAATCAGCTCCCCAACAGCTAGGCTTTTATGATTAGTGCTTCACACTTATTCAAGTATCGTAATCGTAAAAAATTCCGAAACTCAAAGGAGGAAGGGTTGATGAGGAACTTTTAATGTGTTTTTGTATGCTCAAGCTCAAAATTCATATTTCCATACGTTAGGAATTAAATTTTTATCGTATTACTGCTAAAAACCTCTAGCTTTCGACGCACGATTTACTTTTCTTAAAGCGTCAGAAAAAAATATATAGTCTAGGTCTATAGTCCAATTATACAAAAAACCAATGTTCTCATAAACCCCCAGTCGAGTCTTAATTAAAACTAAAGTTCTTGCTCTGCTCCGAATTCGACAAATAGCATGTAATTTTTTTCCGACCAATCAACTCTCATCCAATTAAGGGGACAATTTGATACAATTTTCTCACGCCTTTATAAAAGCCCCAAATAGTCCCTATCTCTCTTCACAGATCCTCTTTGATTACAATTTACATTTACTTTACACGCAAGCTACATTATTAGAGAGGATATTTCTGGATCCCCAACTGCCTGGCTGATTGTGAACAAAAGGGTTCAACACCAAAGGAGACAAGGAGAGGCATAAATGGATAAAAGAAGCGTAGGGTTATTCCTATTCAGCAATTGAGAACAGTGAATGCGGAAGATGGCCATAATGGAGCACTAAATATCAATAAAAACACACGGTCGAGTAAGTCTCAATGTAAGTAAATGGGGTGCATCACATTATATCTTATTGTATGTGTAGTGTAGATAGTATGCATTTGAATGCTTAAAAAAAAGGGGTGAGTCTTTTAATACTCTATTCTATGTATATAAAATATAATAACATATTATTATATTCTAATACGGTACAATCTAATGTCTTTTGGCTGAGGTTTATCCTTTTTGCTTTCATCCAACATTTGAAAAAAGCTAGCTCTCACATTACGGTAATAACATCTCTGGGTTGCGTATTGTGCATATATTGGATGCGTAAAATAATATGTTAGCTTTCAGAAATCCCATCCTCTTCAACCTCATTCCATGTGATTCATAACTATCTAGCTATTAACATTACATGACATTAGCCCCCTCCGAAGACTAGATCTCCTGTGTGCACAGTGATTGTTCCTAATGTTGTGGATTTTTTATTTAGGATTATCAAGGAGTAGAGATTGTTGGAGATATAAAATCAAACCGCATTGTCAAATCGAATCATTAGGACGGATATGACAGGAGGGATTCGTCGGAGAAGGATTTTTTAGAGCTTGTGGTCGAAACATTAATGTATGGACTTAAGTTATAACCCAACGTTGTATGGTAGATTTTGACTCGGGACTAATAAAACAGTTGCATTGGGTACTAAAACTTTAAAACAGCTAGAAAATTCGGTGGAAACATTACATGTATATTTATAGACATTTGATAAACGAGGTTGAATTTAGAATCAATGAGTAGAAAGTATTTGACTTTTAGAATAATTCCTTCCTGAAAGAAAATCCAAACTCGTCACATTTATACTTGAGTGTTCTTGCCAAGGCAGGCGGGCCGCAATAGAATACTGTTATCTTGCCTTTCTTCTGGTCTCTTAATTGTTGGAAAACCTGGAAACATTTACCCAGTTTTACTTTCCATATACCTCAAAGAACTTGCTAATTTTAAAATTTTAAAAACCTTGGTCCAATTTGGTCTTCCTGCATGAGTCTTTGTTTTCAAACCAGTAATTAGATCTCGTTTCTCCTGTGAATCATTGTAAATCAATTTTTTAAACTGTCAAGTTTCTATAACTCAACACGTGGTGGAAAATGTATCTTCAGATCTCCACCCCAAAAACAAATCTGTTTATACCCTTTCATGGAGAAGATCCAATGCAAGCTGGAGCCCCACGGCTTTCATATCCGTTTTCTGCAGGGCGCTCGTTATAAACCTTTTAAAGAGGAATCATCGTCAATCATCAATACATTTTAAATCATTATCCCAATACCATAAGTTGTTCCTACACCTACAAACGTAAGTCGTAATAAGTTCAAACTGCAAAAACTACAATTGACATAGACTTACATATGCATATCCAAGAAACGCTCCATAGCTCCTCCATGTTCCGCCTGTTCAATCTCCAGCTGAGACAATAAATGAACAAACCACTCGAATGACCTTTGGTCCCGATTTATCCAGAAAAAGTCCACCTGAATTAAATAAAACAAGCACATTGGTAATAAACCGTGGCCCAGGCAAACCCAAAATATCTCATCCAATATGATTAACAACTCTGATTGAGAGTGCATACAGCGTAACAAAAGCCCTTTCGAAAGACGCTGTGAAATGGCCTTAGACTTCTCACACTGTATGAGGTGCTGGTATGAAAAATTTGAATGAAGCATGCATGTATGGATGTATCTGAACATAATAACATATAAGATATGCATAAGAGGACAAACCTTTTTAAGATTGAGGACAGACTGGGGCAATTCCCCACACCATGTGAATTTGCATTTAGGACAACACTGTCGGGTTGCCCAGTAGCGGAGCATAATAGATTGGAGAATGGAGGCGAATGGCGTGACCCCAATTCCGGTGGCAATCAACACAGCGTGTTCTGCTCGAAAAATGTGACTTGATGGAGCTCCGTAGGGACCGTCCAAATAAATCTGTCATAAAAACCCATTCTGGTAATAAAAGTCCGTTCTAGATTCCAGATGCCCATTTTTAGAAGTCATATCATGTAATGCCCAAGCAACGCCGGGGGACGAGACTAAATTTTAGTTGTGTGTGCTGTGTAGCAATCTCGAAAACACTTTTCGCTAAGAGATTGAAGATTGACTAAGCGATAGCTGATAGTTGAATTACCTCCAGAGGCCTTCCTACTGCAAGTGATCCTTGACCGGTAAGAGTAGTTCCGATTATGGGATGAAGCTCGTTACCTTCGTGTTCAAACACTTCGGATATGTCACCGTTCATTCTACCTTCTTCGGCTAGATTGTCTCCGCAGACTTGGTGCTGTTTATGGAAAGTAGTGGAAATCCCTTCGTAGCTTGGAGTTTTTAGTGAGATTATCGTTGGCTTATTTCTCATGTATCTTAAACTTCTTGGGACTCGGTTGTTTCGTTGGCTCAGTCCAATGGGGCTTGATCTTGTGTGGTTCTCGATACCATCTTCATCCTCTACACCGGTCACTGAGATGGACCTGTGGAATGTCTTGGGGCAGTTCATCAAGCTTTAAATTGTTCACAGATGGAATTTGAAAATATTAGATGATTCAATAAATGAGGAAATACAAACAAATCTGGATTGACTTACTTCAATTTGACTTCCCGTTTGACCATTCGCTCGTGCACGTTTGGCAAAGACTTTGTTGAAGTTAACAGCGGCTTGGGCTTGGTTCTTATTGGAACTTTTTTCTTCCTGATAATCACATCCTGTTCACTGATCGTTTCAATGGAGCTGGACAAGTCTAGAATTCCAATTTAAAGTGTGGCATTAAATTTTCTGATGAGGATACTGTCAATAAATAGTTTATAGGAATAATCAATACCATTTGCAGACTCATCTACAGAATTTTTAGAGGCAGAGCTGGAAGGATTAATCGTTTCTTGAGAATCAGGTATTCCTACTGTAGGCAATCGACTTCGTCTATCTGTCACTGGAACTAATTCTACATTCCTTGCGCCATCATAAAATACTCTATAAAATCATTCTTAGAATTAGTAAAACTTTTAAATGGGCCAGTTTATAAAAATTGGTATTAAATTTTAAACCAACTTGTCTTGGACATCGATGGATTTAGTTGTTGTATTTGACATATATGTATTCAGCCTGCATCTCTCTCCTGCCGAGTCACCGTAAACATTCATTTTCTCCTGTTCACTTTCAAAGTATTCGTACAATCGAATGGTCCATTGGCCCACTGCTCTTATGTGGAGCCATATAGCATCTTAAATAATTTCAAAATGAACAAATTTGAATTGATTGAGCTGCACGGGGCAGGTCTATGATAAATAAATAAAATTTACCAGACTGTTCGGGGGCACTGCTGATTGTAAATGGATGCCATTCATATTTTGCTATTTGAGGAATCCTAACGAAAACGTAGTCTCCCGGATGGAACTCGAAATTTGGTGGACGGCGAATAACCAAATGTGTCACTTTTGATGGGAGAAGAATTCCAGAACTGACGGATGTCCTTCCTCGACCCATTCTCCAGTGATAATACCGCAAGGCCTAAATTATAAATAACAAATCAAAACATATAGTAAAATCATTAACTACATTTGCTACTATAACGGGTTTACCTGCTCTATAAGAAAGATAACTCCAGGAACGATGAACCATTTCCAAAAATTGGGAGCGTGGATTATGAGTAAAATCCAAAATAATAAATAGAGCAGATGAGTCCAGTAGAATACCTAGAAATTAAATCGTTCAGTTATTACAGCTGGAAATACTAAATAATAATGATGAATTATCAAAGACGCGCTATAAAAACTAATTATACAAATTCGAAATACCTCAAAGCATCCTCCTTGTCGAACGAAAGGAAGAGAACAGATGACCATTGTAGTTAAGATTATCATAAGTAAAACTCCACTATTGAAAGCGTATCCTGCGATTAAGCCCATACTAAAGATTTCAGTCTGACTGGAGGCCAGCGGGTCAAATAGAAATTGCATGTACGTCCAGTTTTGCGAATTCACGGGACAATTCGAATTTTCAAGGCATTCTAGGGTCACTTCTCCTTTCGAAGGCACAATTCCAACGTCTAAAATAAAGGACACACATAGCTAAAGTTAACTTTTAACGATTAAATTAAATTATTGAATTGACAAACACCTATATTAATTAGGTGCATAATAGTGTGGAATACACTGAACAGGAAGATAAACCATCCGGTCATTTTGTGGAAATAAATATGCTGATCGATCGGTAGAAATGCTGATGCCCCCCTCGCCCTCAAAAAGGTTAGACATTGCCTTAGCATTGCAACGACGATGAATGTGCAATTAAAATTCAAACATTGGCCTAAGATCAAAATTAATGTTTTTTATACATTTTTGGGAAACACCGATCAACCGATTTATCCAAAAGGGTCGATTCGACATACCTGCTCCACGTGCCAGGATCAGGTACGGTGTGGCACCGGGATAACTCTCCTGATATACAATACATTTCGAGACAAACAAGCTGACATTCGTGACAATAAATATAAGCAGCCACATCAGATAGACATAATTGTTCTTCAAGTATTTGATAGAAAATTGATGCGGCTTTAGTTTGCTAATATATTTGAGGAATGATGTGTCCGTTTCCTTTGGCTTGGGAGGAACGAGCCACCTCTCTATACTAGATGGTCAAAATTTAAAACAACTAATTGAGATTTATATTATTAGATACGTGTACAAATTAAAATTAGAGGACAAACCTAATTGAAAGATTTTCAAGGAGCCCGTCGTGTTTTTTGAGCTGGGCTTTTAACGCGTCAAAAGTTAAAGCTCCTCGCTTCTCGACGTCCGCATCTTCGAACAATGCCATTGTTAACTCATCTGCAAGTTTATAAATATTCACAGGCCATTTGTCAAATATTGAGCTTAAAACGAATTACTCGTGATACAATTTGAACATTTGAACATACGGATTTGATCATCACTGAACTTCATCCCATTCTCCTCCATACAAGCCCTCATAACCTTCCCAAGCTCATCACATTGAATAGAACCATCCCCATCAACGTCGTAGATCTTGAATAGAAAGCGAAGTTTGTCGTCCGGCTCTTGTCCAGCAAATTGATGCATCGCATCAAGGAACTCTTGAAGGGAGATCGATCCCGATGCATCTTTGTCGAAAATGTCGAATACTCGATCTGTGAAGAATTGCTGAAATGTAATCAAACAATACATTTGTTTTAAAAATCATCGGAAGTTCTACTCTAGAAGTTTAAAAAGTATTGTTATGCTTATTAAAAAAGATTTTAAATAAGTAAATACATTTTTAGTCTGGATGATTTTCTTAAAGTCTTCTTTCCTAATCTCATTCCCAGGCCCAACATATTGACGAAATAAAGTCTCCAGCCATTCAATGCTCTCCTTGGTCAAGCGATTACTAGATCTGTGGGAAGAAATACACAAGGTGTTACTAGACTTGATAACAAAATACATTAATGAGACATGTTTCAACTTTCCTTATTTAGGACATAAATGGACATACCCCATATCACAATGTCAACAATCTTAATGATGTTATATTTTGAAATGAATGGCTTGTTTTACCTAGCATTGCTGAGAACTGAAATGAACTCCATAATTTGCTCAGCCGTCACAATCCCATCCAAATCGCGGTCGATGAGACGGAAGAATTTGTTTAAAACCTTGAAGTTGTTTTAGAGGAAAAGAACTTAAAAATAGAGTTGATCTTATGTTTACAGCGAGAATTGATTGATTAGTATCTTCCTGGTTCAACACAAGTCAACTATCACTCAGTTAGAAGTTTCTGCCTAACTGAATTTTTCTTGACCCGATTTTTGGAAATATTATTTTAAAATTTTCTCCATGGTCTTCTTCCCTTGTATTTTTTTTCGCCATTGTATCCAGAAAAACTAGCAAAAAGACTGAACTTACATTCTTTGTGCGAAAGATGAGACAGAACTGATCAAACTTCACATTGTCTTCTCCACAGACAGCATAAGCCACGGATTCCACAACCTCCACAAAATCCACTTGTCTCTCCTCTCTACAAATAAATAGATAAATTACAATGCCACGTTTTAACTCTAAATCCCAATCTCACCGTGCATTACAATTACTAATGAACTCGAACTCAGCAGCTACCTTCAAATCATACTGTATATTGTTACGACTTACAATATGTATATATATATGTATATACCTATTCGAAAACTACAACAGCTAGGGATTCAAATTTCTTAGAAATCACATGCATTTCAGGTGTATAATTTTAATAACTACCTGAATCTCCACAAGATCAATCTCTCAGCTCTTATCTCTCCCTATCCTACAGATCTTTGAACAGCTTGAATGAAAAGTGGTTAGTCCAGCTTGGGTTGCAAGCAATTCAAAAATTCTGAGAATATTATCATCCCTTCTCCAGGAGTGGATAGGTTATAATTTATAATGGTCATTTTAAAGGCATTCTTAAAAAAAACTGTATTTACATCTATAGTAGAAACCTTTAGCAGATAGCAGTGCAGATAGGTCTCCATCACCCAGAGGAAAACAGGTATGTACTCTTGCCAAAGCTTTTTAAAGGTGTATAGGCACATGAGATTAAAAATTGGTACCTTGACACTCGTAGTCAAGAAAACAACAAGTATGCAAAAGCCGTGCGAAAAAACTGGATAATTTTGTAAATCTTATTACTTCCAAGTCATGAATCTTGGCTTCTACTACGTGTCGAAGTTAAATGATTCCCTTTATCTTACAATACTTCCTGGTTGTTCTTTGGGGACGAAAAATAAATTCCTATTCCCTTAACAAGTAGTTCTACCTATTTAATATTCATTTTTAGCCCGAGCCAGGGCTTATGTGATCACCGTGTCCGTCCGTCCGTCCGTCCGTCCGTCCGTCCGTCTGTCCGC